>BSBN01002217.1:0-148156 GCA_027924645.1 Cunninghamia lanceolata
ATTGATCCTTAGAGGAAATACAAGCAACTAGATCTAATTTTAACAACAGAAATGTTAACACAAAAGATAGAACAGAAGACACAGATTTACGTGGGGAAAACCCCTACGGGTAAAAAACCCCACAGTCCAAAAGCCCAGATCGCCCATTGTATTATTCAGCAACAGAAAATACAATTACAATACAATTCTGGCACTAAGCCCTTTCATAGAGATTTACATCTTGCTCCTCTGGAAGAATAACTAATAGCATAACCCTGCACAAATTTCTCCAACACTTGGGTTAGTCCTTCATATTGTTATCATGCCACAAATAGCATACAGTATAGAACATCACCCTACACCCAAACTCTGTTCTTTCTCCTCTCTCTCTCTTGACCTTTGTTTCTCCTTTTCTCAATTTAGTCCCTTCACATACTATTATCATGCTACGTACAACATACAGCATAGGACTTCCTCAAAGAAGAAAGTATAGATTAACCAGATTAAACTCTCTATCGAACTATATCGATCTAAGACTATCTCTCTCCAAACTTGTCTAACTGTTTGAGCAACCAATCGATTTAGTTACGCTTAGTCCAACCATCCAAACTACCATCTGACTTTTCACATTCAATAGAACTCATTAGTCCCACATGCACCAAGTCGCGTGTGATATCCCAGTTTATACATACGAACACACAGTAAGACTATTGTCAGCAATTTTGTTGCCGACGATGCTAGTCTAAGCTTCGTCAAGATAGTTTAAACCATCAGTGACCACTCCACCACTCACAGTGATGAGTCCTTGTCCCACCAATGCCCAAGTCTTCATCAAAGAGATAGTTAACATCGAAAGGTCTTCCAAAACTCAGACCGACCATGCTTCTCATGCTGACGCCAACACTTCACCAACCCTTCATCGAAATGATAGTTAACATCAAAGCGACATCTCCAGGCTGGGCCAATGTCACTTGTCTCACCGACGCCAAACCTCCATCAGAGTGACTCAACCCATCGAAAGGAGATATCCAAAGCACGCCGATAAGGTTTGTCATGCCGACGTCTAACTGTCGGAGTAACACAACACCATCAGAGATAGTCTCTCAGATCACACCGATAGTTCACGTCTTGCTGTACAAAGAACAACCCACTATGAACAATGTGATCGCTGAGACAAAGCACAGCTCTCACCGATGCCTATAATCTATGTCACAAGTACTCAACATCTATATCTGTCAAAGCCCTATCTATATCCACACCTCTCTCTCCCATCTATCTCCCCCTCTCTATATCTCTCAATCTCTCCGCCTCTATCTCTCCCTCTCTATATCTCTCAATCTCTCCCTTCTCTCTCTCTCTCTCTCTCTCTCTCTCTCTCTCTCTCTCTCTCTCTCTCTCTCTCTCTCTCTCTCTCTCTCTCTCTCTCTCTCTCTCTCTCTCTCTCTCTCTCTCTCTCTCTCTCTCTCTCTCTCTCTCTCTCTCTCTCTCTCTCTCTCTCTCTCTCTCTCTCTCTCTCTCTCTCCTCTCTCTCTCTCTCTCTCTCTCTCTCTCTCTCTCTCTCTCTCTCCTGTCCCATATCTCTCCCCTCTATCTCTCTGTATTTGTCCCTCTCTATATCTCTCAATATCTCCCCCTCTCCCTCTCTAACTGTCTCTCTCCTCCTATCTCTTGCCCCCCTCTCTATCCTAAGTCTCTATCTCCCCTCTCCCTCTCTAAGTGTCTCTCTCCCCTATCTCTTCCCCCCTTTCTATCTCTCCCTCTCTATCCCTAAGTCTCTATCTTTGTTCTAAAAATGTCAAAAGGGATTCTTTAGGCACAGTTAGATTGCCTATTGCACTAGGACCTATTACACTGCCCAATTTAATCCATTTCATGCCAGGAAATCTCTCTTACAAATTTCTCCTTGGTAAACCTTGGATTCATGTAATGGAATTTGTTCCCTCTACCTTGCATTAATCTATAATTCTTTATGGAGGAAAATCCTTTATAGAGGATGATAATGATCCTTTTAAATATTCTTAGATCATTGATACCACTTTCTATACTCCATCACATATTTCTATTGTTTTTCATACCACATAACCTTGTTCTTTAGATAAACCATCCTCTTCAACTAAAGGTGTTTCACCACTAGTAGTTCTTGCTACCACTTATGTATCTTTGGAGGTTGCTTTGTCTTCTAATTGATAACTTGGTGATGACTAGGGATCCATATATTTCACATCCTCCTATCCTGGTGAATATAAGGTGCACTCAATTCATTTTGACATTCCTAATTTACATATAGAATCACATTCTTCTAATTGAAACCTAGTATAACTAATTATGTACAAATAAACCTTCTACTTCCCAAACATGTGTTTATACTGCTTACTTTGACCATGTCAATGGTAAGAATCCTCCTACTCCTACTAAATTGGTAAATCATATTATGGCATGGGCTTTAAAGTGCTTTCTAATCATGGTTACAATAGACACAATCTTAGACAATGAGAATAGTTGGTTAGGGTTACTTTAGAACCTAAACCACACCTTTAGATGTAGGGAAAGAGACCAAAAACTTTAATAAACACGCTCGCATTATAACACGAGTGTGTTTCTAGCTAGTAGAAATGCTGACCAACAACTTGCAAATTTAAGGCCTATCATGTGAGTTTGGCCCACATGCTCTATAATATTTCCCTGTTCTACACTTTTTCTGACATGTAAAGAGACTTTTGATGCTTTTGAGGTTCTACAATTATTGGTTGACAAAATTGGTTCACTTTTTGTCTTCTATCGATATAGAAGATTCCATTCACATGTTTTGAAATCAAATTTGATGTTGCAAATCATTTTTACATGTTTTGATGAATTGCAACACTTGATTGAACAAATTACTAGTTTTTTATCCTACATTGACAAAAAAATTCTAATCAAGTGCATGTTTTGTATTATAATTTGATAAATTATCAGATATTTTTTGTGTTCTTTTGACCATTGTTTTTGATTGATATAGAATTCAATACCATGCTAAGGAAATAACCAAAAAATCAAACACCAGAGGAGCGTGAAGCCGAGAATGCAAAGAAAAGAGCAAATGAAACAACTTTGTGAAAACCAGAAATTGAACTCCACAAATGAAGATCAACCATGTTTTTTGATTGAATTAGATCATGAAGCATCCAAGAGAGAGAAGGATTTGGAGAAACAAAGGGAACGAATGCAAGAACTCTGTGCAAGTAAGAAACCAAATGCAGAAGTTGAAGGTATGCCATCTTTTCCATCTCAAATTGATATTGTAGAAAATGTTCAAACACGGTTTGAAAATGATGATGCATTTGAAAATGTGAATATAGATGCTACACCAATTGATCAAGTGTTGAATGAGCAAAATGTATCTAATGATTCAGTTTTTCCATTGAGAACACCTCCTAGAATTTTGCATAGAAAGCCTAAGTTTTTTATTGAAATTGATAAGAATATTCTAAAACCAATGGGTGATAAGATTCCTAAACGTACTTGTAGAAGAAATGTGATTAAGATATGGAATATGTTTTTTCAAAATATAAGTGAAACTGGAAGATGTCAATTTTTTGTTGAGATGATGAAAAATCTTAAGTTTAGGCCAATCATGAAGATTTTTGGCCTAAGAACATCAAATAGCAATAGTAAAAAATCTATTGTAAAAAATCTAATCAATGCATATCAAAGCATTGGTTGCACCTCACACACTAAAGATAGAAATGCTACATGACATGTCAATACACCAACTATTCTAAGCAATCAAACAAATAAATCCCTCATGATAAGAGAAACAAGTCAAGATGAAAGCCCTTGGGAGGCGTGAAAGAGTTGAGGACCTGAATGGCAATGAACTATGGGAATTTTTTGATAGACACCCATGGAAAGATAAAGCCATAGTTGAAGCCTTAAAATCCCTGATTGAGGAGTTTTGAAGAAATAACACAAGAGCGTCTCCTAATAAAAGGGATGTTTTTAAAAAGGAGAATTGTTTATCAAAACCATGAGCCACATCCAAATAATTTTCTAGATATGACTCAAACATAATTTTTCTCCATATTTGTATATACTTATCCTCAAATTCAAATTAGTTAAAGGTATTTTGAAATGGAAAAACATTTTTATGTCAAAATAAATCACACATGCACAACTCGTTGTTGTAGAGTTCACATGAAAATTTATATGCATTATGATGTTTATCAACAAATATGCGCTTCTTTTCATACTAATGTTGTTTTGCAAGAGTGTATGATAGAAGCTCCACCTAAATCGACAAGAGATTTCATTTGAAGAATTTTTTGTGAAAGAGGAGATGGACAAATGTTTTATAAGAAATCATGTTTGGATGGAACATGTGATAATTGAGGTGGTTTGCAATTTTTGAGAACTTGTGTACACAGAGAATACACATGCAATTGGAAATGAAACAGTACCTTTTGGGAAATATAAGATGGTGACATATAGTCTAAAAGATGGTAAAGAAGCAAAAATGTGTGAATTGGTGAGTGAAGAAATACCAGTATTTGCATTTGTTTAGTAGGGAAAAGAGAGATGGATACAAAGTATATGAGTACACTAGATCAAACCCTCCTTTCACTATAACATTCAAGGAAAAAACAAAGCCAAGTCACTATAAAATGGAAGAGGACTTAGCTACTGATTTTGATCTCTTGTTTGTAGAGGAAAGATGTGATTCAACCAAGCCTTTTATCAAACCCTAAGCCAATCAATGCACTAAACCCTAGAATTTGGATTATCAACTTATAATAGAGAAACAACAAAAAGTCAAGATCTGAAAGTACTAGGATGATCAATAAGATGCCCTAACCTATCGCTCAGAAGCTAAAATGTTGGTAGACTCTCAGGCTAGCACTTGAGTCTAGAAAGTCCCAATATCAAAAAGCTCAAAACTGGAAAAATGTCTTGAATGATGCTTTGTTACTGAATTTAGGGTTTATTTTAGCACCCAAGTCTACTACAAGTGAATTTACGAACTTGATTTTTAGATCTTGAATCTTTATGCCTTAAGCAACCTCCCTGTACCTTTACTTTTGAAATTCCCACACCTATAACATACACACAAGAAGAAAAGGTTTTTGGGGTTGTGGTGTTTAGGGACCTGCCTCAGTTAAATCTCAGGATAGCATTCAAGCTTCCCAACACTATTTTTTTAGAGAGAGCATGTCCTTGCAGGATAGAGGCTAAAGATAATCCAATGATAATGAAATGATTCAAACACAATGATAATGTCACCTATAAGGTGAAGTCCTTAGGATGAAGCTTCTTCAATTCATAAGGAGATGGATGATGATTCCAAATCTGTAACAAACACACAAATACAAACACAAATTTGCAACAATAACACAATGAACGCCTTGAATGCTCTTTGCTCTAATATCATAAGTTGCAATATCCCTCTAGGTTACAAATGAATTCAAACACTTGTTTATATATGCTATCCATTAAACATTCATAAATTAATTGAAAAAGCTGACAAAGAGGGACCCATTTAAGAGTCCTAGGCCGACATACATTAAATTTTACCCCAACCAATCAGGGTGGACTTGGGTGCGGGTGCCCAAGTCCCAAGGTGCCTTTTTGTTTGGGACCTAAGCATTAAATGGACCCCTAGTTCCTATTTGACATGGGTTTCAGGGGATATCTCATTGGATGAATATTTTACCTTGTAGTGTTTAAACATGGGGACCTAGGAGCTAGATTAAGAGGTAAAAGGCATGTGTCCACTTTTTACTCCATAACATTTAGCCCCTACTTTAATGTGTGTGCGATCCTATGATTCAACACATCTATTAAAGTATGATTGAAGCATATTAAAACACATCAAACACTAGAAATGAAGACACACCCTAAGTTTGAAGGACTATTTCTAGCCCTAGACTTAGGAAAACATAAGAAAACACTTAACAGTCACATAAGACATAATGAATATAGTAAGGAAGCACACAATACATAGTGAAGACAGTGAAAGCATGCAATATGTGGAGAAGACATGAATATAGCCATGCAGTACACGAAGTATACATGAGGAGAAGACATGATTAAGCAAGTATGGATGTAAACTAAAGTAAACAAAACATACATGTAAAGACACGCAAAACACATACAGTGTGGGGGGATCATCACCACATGTCTTTAGACCATGCCACAAACATGTAAGACACACAAGGACGACACGTAAAACACACATAAGACACATGGAATACATGAGCACCACATAGTATGCCATAGACACACTATACGTCTTATACACGACAAACACAAGCGATAGGAAGGAGCTCGTCGCTGCACTCAACTATCTAAAACATGCCAAACACACTTGATAGTTGTGCTACACTACCACAACCACCAAAGACACGCTTAAGAGTGAATGACTCAAGATCCAACACCACCTTGTGATGAGGAATTTGTTTAAAAGGATGTGCACTAGCTCAAGAGATACACCATCTCGCCTCACAATGAGGGATTTGTTTAAAAGGATGCATACTAGCTTAAGAGATATGCCATCCCGCCTCACGATGAGGGATTTTGATTTAAAAGGATGCGCACTAGCTCAAGAGCTACACCATCCTGCCTTGTGATGAGGGCTTTCAAACACACTTTGTTAGTGTCAAAAAGTAATCAAGCAGATACCATTATATATGCCCCCACCTTAAGGTGGTTGATCCTGCTTGCCAGTATCAAGCATATTAAGGTAGAGTGAAAACACGCAAGGGAACAAGAGCTTTCGCAAAGGCCATGCCCCAAAAGTGACATGTGCCATGATCACCGAATGTCCCCACAAACACATCGATGTCATTTGCTAAGATAATCAACAAAAAAATATAAGCTTTGGTTAGAAAATCTTACTCTAAGATAACAACCAAATCAGTTCATGAAAATTATATAGAAATCTCATCACATAAGAGATCAAGGCTACACTTGTCAGGTTCAAAACTAAGTATATCTATTAGGTTATACTGTAGGTATCTCAAACTAAGTATAGCAACAAGGTGAGATACAAAACAATCCAAAGAGAATAGACACGGATTTAGAGTATTGCAAAGGTTTGTTACGACAAATATTACAATACAAATCACAACACAAAGTGATTCTACTAGTCAAGCATTGGTAATATATCAACCCTATATTCATATATGAACTAGGTCCATTTTTTATTACTTGCTGAAGGGATACATGGTCCATATCAACATTTGTTTGTTTTCGCCATCTGCTGACTAGTAGAGTCACTAAAGAATGGAAACAGTAAAAATGAGAGAGAGAGGAGATAAGAGTGACTTGGGTTTACAACATGGAAAGATGCCCCCAAGACATCCTCCACAATGTTATGCCCCCAAGGCACAACACACAATAATAAAATAGAAGAGAGGACAAGTAGAAGGATGGAGAAACAAATAGAAGAATGATCACAACAGAGGTGGTCTCTTTGTATCCTTGACCTTACAAGAGTATCAAGGGTCATCTAAAGAGACCTTTAAACAACATATAGCACAAAACGAGGGAACACAACACATATAAGAGGAGGCCACATAAGAGAGCAACTCATAGAGGTGCTACATCAAAGGTGGCTAAGAAGGGTTAGAAATACTTACCTATTACACAACTACACTAGCGGTTGTCATTGAACAAATCATCTTCCTTCCAATATCGAATGCAAGAGGAAATAGGTACATAAGGTACTATTTCCCAACTTGAGTCATTATCCTTTAACTCTTCAACCTTTAGCTCTTCCTTGTTTGATTCAACATTAGGTGGTGGAATGTTTTCTTTTTAAGGTGTTTCTTGTCAAGCTAAGGCTTGTCTCTTCTTTCTTCTTTGTCTTGATTGTCGATTCCTTCATGTTTTATTAGTGATTCTTGCGAAAGGCTTCTCATGATTTTCCATAGTCTTCGACATCTCAGAGGAGGAAACTTGTACAAAATTGATCTTTTGTGATAAATTGCTTTGTACTTTACGGTTATCTCCTGATCCTTGTAAGAATGGTAGGGGAGGAACCTCAGCAAAAATTCCTTTGCCTTGTGGTCGAGAGGGTTCTTTCATTTCAAGCTACCCTTCACTTTTTATTATCTCAATAAGAGGTCAACCAATTTTATTATTAGCTTTTCTTTGTATCTTTGATATCCCATGAATAATTGATCTTGTCTGGTTGAGCAAGCTTAGTAGGTTATGGCCAAAAGTAATCTAAGATGAAGTTTCCATGAGCAACCATAGGTTTCCATATACTATGGTGGACAACATACACTCTACCTTGGTGAGGAAATTTTAGACATTTATGAATCCTAGAGGGGACCGCTTTCATGGACTTGAGCCATGGATGGCCCAGTTTCACATGAAATAGGTCAGAGGTAGGGATGATGTCAAACAAGGGCTTTCTCAACTACTTTAATCAATAATGTAATTTTCCCAATAGCTAGGAGGAAAGCTCCATTATGTGTCTTAACCACCATATGTATAGGTTCATAAGTTTCCTATATCAAATCATGCATGTAGAGGAACTCCTCAATAACCACATTTGTTATGCAATTAGGATTGATAAGGATTCCTCTTGTAGGAATTTCACTTATACGTGTGGTAATATAAAGAGGTCCCTCAATGTCTCCAATTATTCTATCATGTGGTGTAAAGGATATTTTAGGTTCAGGAGTCTTTCTCTTCTTATAAACTTGAGGAGGGACCACACCATCATTGCTGTAGTGAGAGGCTATGTATGTGAGATTGTTTCACACCAAGGCACTAGTTTGAGGAAATCAAGTTTTTGAAAGTAAAAAAACACACTAATTTCACTACAAACAAAGTAAGTATGATGTTAATAGTGCTACACAACAAGGCAAGATGAATGATTTAGAAGTGTGAGGAAAGTGTGTAAAACCCTTAATGTTGAAATACACACTATGTAATTGTAAAATTTGAAATCTAAATGCAAGAACACACCATGAAGCAACACTACTGAAGTCAAGGAAAAATACTCTAAAAACCCTGTAAATAGAATTTTCAAAGCCCTAACTACCCAATGGAGCCCTAAATAACCTGGAATCAAGCAGATAAAGAATGCAACATAAAGCCCTAGGCTAATAGTGCAAATCCTCCATTGTTCCTACCATACTTTGCTTCAATAGTGTACTCAGATTTGTAGACCTGCAAGTGCTATGAGGAGCTCAAGAGTTGACAATGGCAAAGTCAAATTGTGCAAGTGGTAAGATGTCAAAATGAGAGGGGAAGAGTGGTTTTATAGAAGAGGAAATTGGAATGAAGGGTTGTGACGAAGAGTTGACTTTGAGGCAAGATCAAGGGCTGAGAATGATTAGGGTTTCTAGCCACAAAAGGACAAAAGAGAATTTTTTATTAGAGGAAATTGTGAGGTGGGAAATGATTTTTAAATTAAACAAATGATATGCATTTATCTAATTTTTTAGAGGAAGGGGTAATGCAATGTGTTTTTAGTTAAATAAGTGTGGACATTTAATCAAGGTAAGGTTGATAATTTAAATAAATAGGTATTTAATTAAATTAAAGAGGGAATGTGGATGTTGGATTTATGGATAATTAAATAATAATTAAATTATTTAATTATAGAGGAAATTAGAAGAAAATTGCTTAAATAATTAAATAAATAAAATTTATTTAATTACAAGCATAAGAGGGGAGATGAATTAATTAAATAATTAAAATTATTTAATTAATAGCAAAATATGAAATTGTGACAAATTATGTGTAAAAAAATTGTCGCAAGCCCAGGACATTTTTAAGTGTCTACATTTTGCCCCTCTTTGATACAATGTCGAATCCAGTGTTGTATCAAAGAAAATTTAAGAAATGTGCTCTAAATATGACCTAGTGTATTCTAGGTGAAGCGTGATGGACTCATGCCCCCTCGGGAATTTTTTCAAATTTCTAAAATTTTTTCAAAAAATATGGAAAATTTTCTAAAAAGTTGCGCGGGATGCCCTAAAGTGATCCAGGAGTGAGAAATCGGCCCGAAAAGGCACTTGGCGCATGAAAAGAAGCCTCTGGTTGGTTGATTTTGCGAAAAAGGGGCCCACCTAGGTCAAAAAGGCCTATAAATAACCCTTGGGGGGTCCATAATCCTCATTTGTACACTTTGAGCTTAGAATTTTTAGAGAGAGGAGAGAGGTGACTTTTAGTGTTTTTACGGATCTCCTATTGAAATGTCACCTGTACCGCTTCATCAGCACTATGGGTCAAGGATCTGGACATATGGTCAGCTCCTAGGGACAGGCACGTTGGTATGTATCTAACCCTAGCTTGTCAATTTTTGCATTTTTGCATAGATTTAGGGGCCTGAAAATAGGGCATGCATGCGGTGCACTTTTTTGTGCCACATGGGCCATCGCGTTTACCACCTATGCATGGTTGTGTGACGCCTGCATGCTAGTGTGATGCATGCAGTTTTGGAACTGCATGCACTAGTGGGTGTGACGCCTCTGCTTAGGTGACAGGCATCTGTTGGGTGCAATGCATAGGGTGAGCAATGTGATGCCTATGTCAAAACGCGACGCATAAGTTGAGTAGTGCGATGCCTGCACTAAAGTGCGACGCATGCATTGAGTAGTGTGATGCCTACACTTAGCCGTCATGCATAGGTTTAGCAGTGTGACGCATGGGTTGATTCAACCACCAAAAATGATTTTTGCCCTAATTTTTTATCTATGTTTTGCTGCAAATGTTGATTTTAGGGTTTTTGGACTGACGTGGTGTGTTGGCTGTGTGAATATAGGTGAGGTTACCACCGATTTACATGTGGGAATGTCATCCCACAGGGTACCAACTGTGAGACTCTTTGTCGATGGCGGAGCGAGATACTCTTAACACTCTAGGGCTATATGAAGTTGCATTTATGCCCATGATTCAGGTTAACCAGGGCTTATCGACTGCAGTGGCCGAGTGATGGCATTCAAAGACAAGTTCATTTCATTTTCCTACAGGGGAGGCCACTATGACTTTGCTCAATGTCTGGTGGATTCTTCGATTACCCATTCATGGAGATCAAGTTGTGTATAGTCTCAAGAGAGGATTGCCTGCACTTTGTCAACTATTCGAGACAGATGAGGATGCGGCCCTAGGCGTTGAGGAGCATGAGATTCCCTAGGATACCTTGATAGATGAGTATGATCATTTGATTGTGGTCTTATGCACCTGTATCGGTGGCCTTGTATGTCCAAATCAGCATGGCCATGGATTTCCTATTGGCTGGGGGGAGATGTTAGAGGGCATGATGGTAGATGCCATAGTTTATGCATGGGGACCCTACCTCCTGCAATTTTATCACCAGTTGCACAAATTGTTTACCGTGGTGAGTAGTCTATTAGTTGTGGTATGACTCTATTGATGATATGGGTGTGAGAGCATATTCCAGTATGCAGGCCACCAGTAGAGTGAGAGATTTTGGATGAGTTGCCGTATGTTTTCTATTACATTGGGCCAGTTCCATAGGTATGCATGGGCGATGTCAGCTATTAGAGACATGCCATTGATCACCTGGATACATTTGTTTGGAGGCTGTATAGGGGTTGTCCCAGGTGGATAGATGATGCCGAGTAGCTACCCTATTGCTAACACACTAGATATTTGATCGGCTGGACCGTGCAGGCACAACACATTATAGAGCGTCATCTACCAAAGCAGGTACTTAGGCAATTTGGGGAGTGGTAGGATGAGCCATTTGGTATTGTAGAGTTTGCTCAAGTCATGCAAGAGGTTTGAGTTTGGGGGCTAATGATTGTAGTTCATATGACCATTGATGAGATCGCCAGATTACAGCCAGTGCAGTGGGGTGCAGATGGTGTTGCCAACGCAGGTACCACTCCTACAAATGATGCTTGGTGTGCCACCCATAGGCCTATTCCATATCTACATCCTAATGCGCTAGCTCCAGTGGAGAGGTTGGGGTGAGGGTTGAGAGGTAGATTCAAGGGTTGGGGCTAGGGGAGAGGCTGAGGGGATGGTGGTAGGGGTGGTGGTGATGATGGAGGATCTGGTGGTGGAGGTGGAGATAGGGGCTGAGGAGGCCAAGGTAGAGGAGCCGGGGGTAGAGGGAGAGATGGACAGGGTAGGGGTGCTACACTTGCCTAGATTTAGGAGGGAGAGGAGGTAGTAGGACAGGTAGCTACTTCTGTGGGGGAGATGTAGGTGGGGGGTGGAGAGGAGGATGTAGCAATGGAGGATGTTGGTGGAGAGGAGATCGAGGAGAGTGAGGAGGAGACAGATGATGAGGAGGAGCGGATTAGGGAGCAGGAATTACAGGATGTGCCCATCATGGAGGTTGATGATGAGGAGGCAAAGGAGGATGCTAGAGGCCATGGAGGGTATTTGGCTACCTAGGTAGTAGCTATGCAGGCCTAGATGGAGACCATGTAGGCCCAGATTCAGGGTATGTGGTAGCATATCCAAGAGGTGGAGGGTCAGCTTTCCTAGAGGACGACCGAGAGGGATATGGTTGTGATTAGAGCTAAAAGGGCAGAGCAGTGGAGTATTTACCTTGCAGGGACACTAAGTGGGCCAATAGCAGAGTTTGCACATGCTTTGGTTAGGTCAAGGTAGGAGGCACAGTATTATAGGGGCCTTTATGAGGGCCTGGTGCTGACAGATCAGAGGGCACCTAGTTTTTAAAGTAGGAGTGCCAGTCGATCCCACTCACATAGATCACACAGTAGTATGGGGCATTCCCAAAGGTGGGCCTCACCATATGATAGACCATCCGAGTCAAGAGCAGGGTTAGAGCACATGGGTCCTCCTACAGGGCCAACAGGATTAGGGGACCATGGTAGCAGTAGCTAGGCCATGATGATGTATATATATTTTTGATCAAGCTTGCATGCTCTGGTTTTATGATTGAGCCTACGAGCTCCATTTTTGACACATGGATATTGATTATACTGTGACACATTTTTGATGATGATATATATGAGATGGACGATTATGATTGATCCTATTATTCCTATATGCACATTATGCGATGGATGATTGTGATTTATGATGATGCTCTGTTAGATATTATGATGTTTGTATGATGTTTATAATGCGATGCATGATGTTGTTCCTAGATGCATTTGTGGATATGCTAGGTGTTATGCGATGGTACTTTATTTCTATGTGATGCTTATATATGGATGCAAATGTGTATGTGATAAATGCTTATATGCTTGATGTAAGATTTTTGCAGATGATGATGATTTTATGCAATGCTTGTTGTGGTGATTATGGCAATAATGATTTATTATGAGGATGATTATTATGACTATGATGTGACCTGATGGGTTAATGTGTGTGTATGCAGGCTATATGATCTAATGCAATATTTTTGGTGTGTCACAGTAGGATGGAAGAGGGTCAAAAGAAATGGTGTGTCACAGTAGGATCAAAAATATTTGGATGTTTTTATATTTTTGAGACAGGTGTCCCCCAATGTAGATTTTAGGATCAAGAATTGCCCCCAGTTAGGTGCATGATAAGGTTACGACCAAGGCAGGGGGTGAAGACACTAAATGTTGATTTATTCTTAGGCCATGGGGGGAACTGTGTAGTTTATTGCAGACTTGGGATGATGATTATGATATGGAGCACGCAGGCTTTATTGTGGAGGATGGAAGGTGGAATAGAGTGATGGTAGACAGTGGAGCAAAGACTAACTACACATGGCACCTATTTGCCAGGTTTTCACCATGGTACTTATCCAAAGCACCACCAAAGTGGTTTTTACTTTTGGACGAATTATTTCTTTTTACTTTTTTTTTGATTTTTTGATTTTTTGATTTTAAGTGTACTACTAACAAAGGTGCATGCTATTGATGGGTTCTGGTAATTGCTCTCCTTTAGGGCTAGCTAGTTGGTATGCATCGAATCCATAGGCTGTCGTGATGACATAAGGCCCTAGCTAGTTTGGCTCAAATTTCCCTGGCTTCTCCCATTCCATCTGATTCTTAGGATTTTCTTTTAAGATGAGGTATCCAATGTTGAAGAGTTAGACTCGGACCCTCTTATTGTAGTTGCGTCAGAGAAATATGGTATCCTGTATGGTGGACCCAACTCTTATGGGTAGTGTAATTACTCCCTTAGAAGAGTGATCTGCATCATCATAGGCTTTGATGATGATTCTCTTAGTTGGATTAGCACAAGCCTTAGAGTACCTGAGTATTATTACTAACTTTAAAGGACATATGTTTAATCCTGCTCCACCATCTACAGGGCCCGTCAGATTTTATGCTTATTGATGAAAACTTCCAGATGTAGGGGATCGGTATGATTGGGTTGATGCGAAGGTAAGTCACGTTCCATGAATGTCACATTATTAATGGTGGCTAGGTGTCCCACCATGGCCTAAAATTGGTTAACATTTAGGTCTGTTGGGAAAAAAGATTCTAGGAGTGCTTTGTCCAGAATAGCTTTGTGTTTTGGTGAAAGGCAGAGTAATTCAAAGATGGATATTTGGGTTGGAGTCTTTTTTAGGTGATCTAAAAGGTTATACTGGCCTTTTTCTTGAGGAATGGATGTAGCAGAAGGATTGGAGGGAGCATTTTGCAGTGTTATCTTGGCTTTTTGAGTGGTGACAGTGCATTCTGGATGAGACTTGATGGTAATCATAGAGATGTTATTATTGTATACACAGATGTTATTGATGGTATATTCGTAGGCAATGTTGCTGTAGTTGACACTATCATGTGGTTTGGTTCCTGATGAGGAGGCTTTTCCTAATCTGTGATTTTGCAATGGGTCTGTAAAGATGCTATGGTTAGTGTTGGAGGAACTAGATGGTTGATCCACAACTATGTCACCCCTATTAATGAAGTCTTGAATGATGTTTTTCAATTTGTAGCAGTTTGATGTCATGTGACCTTTGATCCAGTGGTAATTGTAGAAGTCATTGTCATTCCACGAGGGAGGTTTAAAGGATGGGTCGTATTGTCTAATTTCTGGCAGTTGAATGAGGTTGTTTTGCAATAACTTCTTCAAGACTGATTCGATTGGTTTTGTCAAAGGTGTGTAATTGCATCGAGGGGCGTTATTCTTTAGAGGCAGTCATCTTTGATTATTTTGGATCACATTGGCTATTTGTTGCTGTGGTTGTGGTTGTTGTTGTTGTACATGTGGTTGATTATTTGTCGTGGGAGGTGCTTTGAGTGTGATAACAGGGCCAAACCTAAATGCTTTAACATCCACCACCCTATCATTGGTAACATTTTTGTTTCAGGCCCAAGTCTTGCTCGTCATAGGGTGTGTTTTGGGTGTTTTGATTTTTGCTAAAAATTTTGATCGTGCCTTTGGGGATAAGGGCCTTTTTGATGGCAGTCCCCTTCTTGACGACTTCCCTGAAGGAGGTACAACAATGGATTTGTAATTGATGCATGAGTTCTTTATTAATATTTTCGACGAACATTAGCACCAATTGGTTCTCGGGGATGTGACAAGGGCATTTGCTCGCTAAACCCCTCCACCTTTAGAAGAAGGAGGTGAATGTTTCTCCATCTTCTTGTTTTGTTTGGCATAAGGTGGTGATATTTATGTTTGTTTCTATGTTGTAGGAAAAGTGTGATATGAACTTATCCACGAGTTCAGTCCATGTTCGTACTCCCGTGGGAAGGTGTGTGAACCATTAAAGACCTTGGCCAACGAGGCTCCTTGGGAAGAGTCTCATTAAATATGTGTGGTCATAGGCAAGCTCGAGGCAAGCAGTGTGGAATTCACATACATGTTCAATAGGGTTCCCCTTTCCTTTGTATTTGTTAAAATTTGGCACTATGAAATCTTGGGGGAAAGAGGGCATGTGAATACTTTTGTCGAAAGGATAAGGACATAAGTCCTCCATAGAGTATGGTTTCTTGGTCCCATCAACTTGTAAGCTAGAGGATTGTTGCTTTAGTTTATCCAACTCTTGGGTAAGGACCTCGACGGGTGTGTTGGTGGTATTTGCAATCATGTTTTGGTAGGGACTTATCACCTCTATGTTAGGCATGTTATAGGTTCCCATGTTGCAAACAAGTGGGTTGGTATAGATGTTCATGTTGAGGGGAGTGCATGATGGTATCGTGTTTTAGTTTTGGTTGTGG
The DNA here is from genome assembly GCA_027924645.1 of Cunninghamia lanceolata. NCBI lineage: Eukaryota > Viridiplantae > Streptophyta > Pinopsida > Cupressales > Cupressaceae > Cunninghamia > Cunninghamia lanceolata. The sequence continues at coordinate 16,062 of BSBN01002217.1, forward strand.
GTCATGAAGGTTACATTAGGATTAATATAACAGTAATGGTGTGGAATGGTCAGTATGAGAGGCACTAGTTACATTGTTATTAACTTCAAGGGGATCTATGGGGTTGGAGTGGACATAGGATGTGCCCCCACCTTGGCTAGTCGTATTTTGGTTGACAAGATCTATATTGAGATTGTTCATGTTGGTATTCAAATTGGACCCAAAGTTTGTGTTGGCATTTTGCATGTTGGCCCCTTGGTTTTGGGCTCATGAGGTCACTATGTGTATCCTTCATGTTCTTTTAGCATGACCTTGGGGATTTGCCGTGAAGATAAAAGGATTTGAAGTTTGCATCATGACATTCACGGTGTTATCCCCAAAAGGTGGTGATATGTTCACCTTGATGGATTCATGTGAGGTTTGCCCCATGGGTCTATTGACATGTTCTTGGGTCAGGTTTGTGTGATCACTAGAGGATGAGGTATACTCTAGTCTCCGTGTGACAGTACTAGAGGATGGCCCTATGAGAATGCTTACATCAACACCCTTGGGGAGTCTAGTTCCATTTTGTAAAAGGTGCATAAGATAGCTTTGGGGGTCTGTGGCAACCATTTCATCTAGGATTCTCAACAACCTAGGGTCTTGAGATGCTTCCTCAAGGTCCTATTGGGTAATCCCTAGTTCATTATCTAGTAAAAGGAGATTGTCAAAAGGGTTCCCCATGTTTTAATTGGATTGTTCATTGGAAGAGGTACCAAACCTCATTGTGTCACTGTGAGGACCGTGAGGGTGTTCTAAGGTTTCTTCTCCCTTTCTTTTCCTTTACAACCGTGTTTTAACCATAAGAGACCTTGCTAGTTTATGAAGGATGGGATGCAATATGAGCCATGTATTTGGTGAAAATGGAAATGCACTATGTTTTTGGTATGGAAATGGAACAAAGGTTGGGAATGTGTTTGGAGAAGTGATCCAAATGGAAATATATTTCTAAGGTTGGAAATGTTTATGCAAATGGGGATGGAGATATGTTTTTGGTATTCTCGTGGAATGTTCAGGAGTGTTTAACTAAGGTGGGTAATGAGTTTATACTCTTGAGATGCAACAAAGACTATAGTAGAGGCTAATGTATTTAATCTTTGAAAAGTTTAGCTCCAATAGGATACTATTGTCTACTAATGACCTTCAAAGTACTAGTTGGGTTTATCAAGACCTTGGAAAGTTGATGAGAGAGCAATGGTTGATTAAAGTGAGCTTATGAGTTTGAGACTTCACTTTGAAAGGTGGACTTAAACTAGTCTAGTGAGTATTAATCCCACATCATGATTGATTGGATGGGGATGATACCAAGGTCTTTTGGTCTAATTTTGTACTTATGATGTAGTCACACTTTAACAGTTTCTCCTTATGTTTCAACTTTAGGAAGGTTAATTTTGGAATCCTCTATAGATGTCTAGGGATAAAATCTCAATGTTCTAAGGTTGCCTAAATGATTTGGACAATGTTGGGGATGAACTAATAACAAAGGAATACAATTTGAGTATGCAACCTAATCCTAAGAAGGTGAAATGATTGTGCCAATGGATCCTAAAAGCATGAATCTAAAAACTAGTAGGGTCTTAAATGTTTTTGATACAATTGCAATATGATTTGATTGGGAGAGCAAATGTTTTCAAAAGGATCCTCTAAAGTTCTTTTTATACCTTCAGGTGTAGGCATTGCACAAGCTTGCAGAGGCATTGCAGAAATTGGCAGAAGTGTTTGACTATTTCTTATGTGTTGCAGGAAGCTTCTTATTCATTTCACTAGGTTGCAGAGGCATTTCACAGTTTATGAGGAGTCTAGAATCAATTTTCTAAGTCTGTTTGGAAGGTTCATTGGAAAACACAGAAACATATCACACATAGAAATACTTAGCATTCAGTTTTGGCTATGACTCTTGATGTTTTGCATTCTGATATGTTTTTGAAAAGCACCTTGAAGACATGTACAACCCTAGGCTGGAAAAGACAATATTTGTTGGATTCCCATTGCTGATAAATCTGAGCTGCACTTATTCAGAGCAAATAGCTTAGAAGTTTGGTGGCACTGGCTCCCCCTTACACAACACACACTTCTTGGGCATACCAAACTTTGAATTCCCAAAGGCCCGAAGACCTCAAGGAATTTTATATCTCAACTTTGAACTACGAGAATGTGGGACGACTTCAGAGGTCCAATCTCCTATGCTAGCAAATAGAAGGATTTTGGCCACTAAACAAAGGTTTCTAGTGAAATATCCAAGGGACTAGCATGTTATGAGCATTTAACAAGCTACTTAAAGCTTTGACTAGTCCTACTACTAGTCTCATATATGCAAGGTAGACCTCCTTTCAAACTAGTGTTGTACAGTAAGCACTGATACCAGTTAGGACTTGGCTTTCATCTTATCTTATTTTGTATAGCAGACCAGATGAAAGTACTGCTTGGGATCGTAAATGAGTTCTCCTTGCGAATGTGTCTCAAGAGTAGGCCCACTCTAAAGGGTTACACAAAAGCAAGACAAGTACATGTTTTTGATCTCCAGGATCGTACTAAGATGCAAGGAGAGAGCATACACATGCAATTTGCTCACTGAAAGGAAGCTAGGTGTGCAAAAATTACTTCCTACACTAATCTAATGAGGGGAGGAGAGTGAAAATTCAATTTATCCTTACTATTATAGCAATGTTAAACCCACTAACAGAGATATTGCAGCAAACACATAAACATGAAAGTGAGATAGAAGAAGAGAGACACAAGATATACGTGGGGAAAACCCTTATTGGGTGAAAAACCCCACACTCCAAAACCTGCACAATGTATTAAAAAAATTGAAATGGTTTACAATACACTTGCAATGCAAGCTCTTAGGAGTCTTCGACACTCGTATCTGGAGACAAACTGGTAGCATAATAGTACCTGTCAAACCTATAATACATCTCCTCTCAAAAAGCACATGTTTATATAGAATATACAAGGCAGAAATGGCTCCACATAGGGATGGGCATCCAACATGGCCTCATGGCCCAAAACCCACACCTATAGACACTTGTCCAACTCTGTAGGATGCTCCTGACACTCCTCAAGTCACCCCATCCTAAGGAGGTCGACTATTTCCAAAATGGGCTATGGCAGATGCTCTTATGACTCTTACAACCGTCATAGAATCTAGTATAGTTGTCATAACTTACAGTTGTAAGAGAATCTGTCATACACAGGCTATAAATAGCATATTCTCTTACAACATGTCATAGTCCACCTTGGGGTGCCCAAAGATGCCTTTTTCAAAGATGCTCTTTGACACATGTCTTCACCTATCATAGAATCTCCTATTTCTGACTCTTACATGTCATAACTTCGTCATAGGAATCTGTCATGACCTGTTATGGTCAATATTCCCTTACACAACATCCAAGATGTTGACACATGGAAAAATATTCCTACCAATAAGTAAGACACCTATCTCCTCATGTGAGGACAAAAATACATGTGGTCATATGCCATGTTGGATGACACATCACCATGCCAACTCCCACAATATGATAACATAGGATTTGCATCCAAATAATACAATAGGTAATTAATAAATAAATACAATTTAAAAATACAAGGAATTACCAAGGTTAAGACAACTTAATTCCCAACATTCTCCCACTTGTAGAACACCTTGTAAGAGCCAATAGAATTAACAGGATTTAACTGCTATAGGCCGAGAGGCCCATAGACTCTGAACACCATCTAAACTTCTCTGTGCCCACTGGTTTTGTCAAAGCATCAATAACATTCTTCAAAGTATCTACCTTCTCCAAATTTACCTTCCTATCCTCTACCATGTCTCGCATGAAGTGAAACTGTACATCAATATGCTTTGTTCTGGCATGGAAAGTTAGATTCTTTGCAAGGCAAATCACACTCTGACTGTCACAACTGATCGTAATCTGACCTGCATCAACACCAATATCATAACACAATCTCTTAAGTCAAATGGCTTCCTTGCAAGCATGAGTTGTAGCCATGTACTCAGCTTCTATAGTGGACAAAGCAACCATAGGTTGTCGCTTACTCATCCAACTAATTACACCACCAAACATAGTGAACACATAGGCACTAGTGGATTTCCTGCTGTCAATGTCACCTGCCCAATTAGAATCCACAAATCCATGAATACAAATTGAATGCGGAGGTCCTGTAGCATTGCCATGATAGAAAATGGAATACTCAGAAGTACCCTCAAATATCTGAACACTCGCTTAACCGTATCCCAATGTACTAGTCTAGGATTAGCCATAAATCAACTAAGGACTCCTATAGCTTGGGCAATGTCTGGTCTTGTGCAAACCATGACATAGATCAAACTGCCAACAACACTAGCATAGGGTACTCTTCTCATATCCTCCACCTCACTAGGAGATTTTAGACAATCACTAATAGACAACTTTGTTCCCAATGAAATAGGAACACATAATGGTCTACAATCTGCCATGCTGAACCTATCCAACACAGTCTTCACATACTTACTTTGGCTTAACCAAAGTTTTATGTTAGCTCTGTCTCTTCTGATTTCCATCCCCAGAATGTACCTGGCTACTCCAAGATTTTTCATCTCAAACTATGCTGACAACTGAGACTTCAAATCAAAAATCATATTCTTACCATTCCCAATCAACAACATATCATCAACATACAATGCAATAATGAGAATGTAATCATTGTCAAACTTGTAATACACATAATGATTAGAGTTCAACCTCAAATAACCAATCAACAACACAAAGGCATCAAACTTCAAGTACCACATCCTAGGAGACTACTTCAAACCATACAAAGACTTCTTAAGCTTGCAAACCAAATTTTCTTTACCCTCCTCTATGTAATGCTCTGGTTGTGACATGTAAATTTCTTCCTCCAAATCACCATGAAGGAAAGTTGTCTTCACATCCATCTATTCTACCTCTAAGTCATAAGCAGCTGCAAGAGATAACAAGAATCTAATGGATGTCAGCTTTGCAATGGGAGAGAAAATTTCACCATAATCAATTCCCTCCACTTGTGAGTACCCCTTCGAAACCAGTCTAGCCTTGTACTTTTCAACACTGCCATCTGCACTGAATTTCTTCTTGAACACCCATTTGCATGCAACAGATTTTTGTCCATTAGGCAAAGGCACCAAGTCCCATGTTTTATTATTTTCCAAAGAAGCCATCTCATCTTCCATGGTCTCCTTCCAGGAACCTACATCTTTCATGCCCATAGCCTCTTTCACAGTTCTAGGCTCATCAGTGTTAGTAAGTAAAGAAAAAGCACAACTAGAATCAAGTAATGAATAACCAAACCTATCATGTTGCTTTCTTGTTCGTATAGACCTCCTCAATGGCTGAGGTTGAGGTTCTGCTTCTTCTTCTGAACTTTCAGAGCTGCTAGAGCTCTCCTCATCATCAGGTCTCACAGGGTCTGTTTGTTTAGTCTTCTCAGGGGTACAAGGAAACTAAACCACATCCTCTTTCTTTTCTATCTGTTTTGGCTGTAGAACAATGGAAGAAGGTGTTAGCTCTCTGAAGATAACACTTCTGCTATACAACACTTTTTCAGCCATAGGATCCCAAAGCTTGTATTCTTTCACATCAACACCATAGCTAATGAAGATACACTTAATAGCCTTGTTCTCCAATTTAGACCATTTCTCCCTAAGCACATGTGCATATGCCTCACAACCAAAAAAATGAAGATGTCTAACTGAAGGCTTCTTACCAGACCACACCTCCATAGGTGTCTTACCAACAAGAGTTGATGTAGGAGATCTATTTACTAGATAGCAAGTAGTGGCAACAGCTAAATAGCCCAAAACTTTTGTTCGAGGCTTGCTCCACTAAGCATACTCCTAGCCTTCTCCATAAGTGTCATGTTCATCCTCTCTGCAACTCCATTTTGCTGCGGGGTATATGGAGTTGTCTTATGCCTTTCAATCCCTTGCTCTTTATAGAACTTATCAAATTCTGCCAAACAAAACTCACCACCGTTGTTAGTTCTCACACACTTAATCTTTTTACTAGTCTAATTTTCATCAAAGGCTTTAAACTCCTTAAACCAACTAAAGACTTTGGTCTTGCTACTAATAAAATAAACCCATGTCCTTCTATTGTAATCATCTATGAAAGATGCAAAATATACAGATTTTAAAATTGAAGGAACATTAACATGACCAAACACATCAAAATGAATCAAATACAATACACCAGAAGACTTGTGAGAACTAGAGTAAAACTAAACATGGTTTTGCTTTCCATAAATGTAATGTTCGCAAAAGTCAAACTCGAGATTACAATCATTTAACCCCTCAATGAGGTTTTTATTTTTCAGGGTACACAAACCCTTCTCACCAATGTGGCCATATCTCAAATGCCATAACATAGTCTTTTCAACAGGAAGCTTAGCTTCCATAGCATGTGCACTACAATTAGAACTAGTTACAATAGATTTCTTCACTACTCATTCAGATGGTGGGGATGAAGTGACTGCAGCTTGTTTCTTTGAGTCAGAAGAACTATTGCACTGTGAAGTGCATGCCTCCAGCTGAAATAGAGTACCTCTCTGAGTACCCTTCACAAGCACCATAGATCCTCTAGTCATCTTGCATCCATCCTTCGAAAAGACAACCTGCACACTTGCATCATTCAACATACTTATAGATAGTAGGTTCTGTGCAAGGCCTGGAATGTACATTACTCTAGTGATCCCCTTCACTCATCCATCAAGGAATCAGATTGAGACTCTTCCACAACCAACAATCTTCAGATGAGAGTCGTCACCTAGGTACACTCTTCCACCATCAAACTCTTCATACTTCATGAACCAGTCTCGATGTGAGGTCATGTGGAATGATGCACCAGAATCAATCAACCACACATCATTAGATGCATGGGTGGCTAGGGCTTCTATGAAGGCATCACCATCATCTTGTGACTTATCAGAATCTGAATTAGGAGCTTTCTTCTTCTTTTTCTTCTCCTCTTTGCATTCCTTTCAAAAATGCCTAGTTTTTCCACAGCTCCAACAGAGATCCTTGGACTTTCCAGGAGATTTGGATCTCCCATGGGATTTTGATCTACCCTTATCACCTTTCTTGTCCTTCTTCTTCCCTTTCTCTTTGGGTCTTCCACGAAACACAAGAGCCTCTTTGGCTGATTCAGATGTTTTCCTCCACATTTCTTCAGATAACAATGAGGATGTACCACATCTTCCATCTTAAAGATGGTAGTGGTGCTTCTGATAGCCATGACAAGATGATCCCATGAATCTGGCAAATAACAAAGCAGGGTCATACATCGATCCTCCTCCTCCATTTTCACACCCACAAATGTCAATTGTGCAACAATCATGTTAAAAGCATTAATGTGATCCGCAACAGATCCTCTGTCTCCCATCTTTAGAGAAAACCACTTCTTTTTTAGGAAAAGTTTGTTTACCAAGGACTTGGCCTGATAAACATCACCCAACTTCTTCCAAAGATCTTTCGTGCTCTTCTCTTCATGGACATTCAACATGGCAGAGTAAGCTAAACAGAGTCTTATGAGACCCTTAGCCTTCTAATCTTTGAGGTCCCAATCAACTTGTGACATTGCTATAGGTTTCACACTAGATACCATCTCCCATAGGTCACGATCAACAAGTAGGTCCTCCATCTTGAGTTTTCACAACTTGAAATTAGTGCCACTAAATTTCTCAACTTCTAACCTTCCAGATGTGGTTGTAATCTCCTTGTTGCAACAAGATATAGAATACTCTGCACAACACTCCCACTCAACCTAAGATTAGCTCAAAAAACCCCTACCCAGTAGCTAGAACCAAAACTAGCCAGGCTCTAATACCAACTGAAAGGAAGCTAGGTGTGCATAAATTGCTTCCTACACTAATCTAATGAGGGGAGGAGAGTGCAAATTCAATTTATCCTTACTATTATAGCAATGTTAAACCCACTAGCAGAGATATTGCAGAAAACACATAAACAAGAAAGTGAGATAGAAGAAGAGAGACACAAGGTATAAGTGGGGAAAACCCTTATTAGGTGAAAAACCCCACACTCCAAAACCTGCACAATATATTAACAAAACTGAAATGGTTTATAATACACTTGCAATGCAAGGTCTTAGGAGTCTTCAACACTCGTATCTAGAGACAAATCGGTAGCATAACAGTACCTGTCAAACCTATAGTACATCTCCTCTCAAAAAGCACCTATTTATATAGAATATACAAGGCAAAAATGGCTCCACATAGGGATGGGCATCCAACATGGCCTCATAGCCCATAACCCATGCCTATAGACACTTGTCCAACTCTGTAGGATGCTCCTGACACTTGTCAAGTTACCCCATCCCAAGGAGGTCACCTATTTCCAAAATGGGCTATGACAGATGCTCTTACGACTCTTACAACCGTCATAGAATCTATCATTGCCCTCATAATTTACAACTGTAAGAGAATCTATCATACATAGGCTATAAATAGTATATTCTCTTACAACATGTCATAGTCCACCTTGGGGCATCGCCCAAGGATGCCTTTTTCAAATATGCTCTTCAACACATGTCTTCACCTGTCATAGAATCTCCTATTTCTGACTCTTACATGTCATAACTTCATCATAGGAATCTGTCATGACCGTTATGGTCAATATTCCCTTACACAACATCCAAGATGCCGACACATGGCAAAATATTCCTACCACTAAGTGGGACGCCTATCTCCTCATGTGAGGACAAAAATACATGTGGTCATATGCCATGTAGGATGACACATCAGCGTGCTAACTCCCACAATATGACAACATAGGATTTGCATCCAAATAATACAATAGGCAATTAATAAATAAATACAATGTAAAAATACAAGGAATTACCAAGGTTGAGACACCTTAATTCCCAACATTCACACTCACATGGGGTTCTTTTCTTAGTCTTTTTTTAGGTGTGGTGTGATTTATGCAAGTGGGGCGGAGAGCTTTTGTTTCCCAAGATCACCTAGTGGTGCGAGGGAAGAGCATACGCTTCTCCACTTCACAAACAACAATCACCAAGCATCTCAAACAATGATGCAATTTGTTTTTAAATTTTTAGATGAGTGAAAATGCAAGTTGTTTTTAAACCAAATGAATGTGAAATGCAGATTTGTTGTTCTTTTTAACCAAATGCATGAAAGATGCAGGATTGTTGTTCTTTTTAACCAATCAAATGTGAATGTGCAAGGTTGTGGTTCTTTTTAGCTCAATGAGTGTGGTTTATTTTAATCCCAATGAGTATGATAGTAAACAGACTTGTGCTCTTTTTAATCCAATTCAAAAATATTCCTAAGTTAACCACATACACATGAAATGAAATAAACCCTACCAAATATATTAATGATTTAAATCAAAGTTTCCCTCCAATGTCATAGGCTACAAACTAGAGATTACTAACAGAGAGAAAAACCCTAGAATTGGCTATGAAAAATAGAAAGAAATTGAATGGAAAATGCTTTAAAACACTCTATTTTTCTATACTAGATGCATGCGGTGCAGGAAGGAGCCGAGGCATCACATATAGCCACGTCGACGTCACACAGTTAGCAGAAAACCCTAATGGCATAGGCGACACAGAAATCTACACAGGCATCGTATGAAGCCATGCAGATGTCACACAGGGGTAGGTGGCAAAGAGAGTTGCATAGGCATCACTTAAAACCACACAAGCATTACATAATTCCTATAGATGTTAGTGTTGTCCCTCAGATCTGCACCCTTGCTGAGTTTGTAAAAACTCAGCAATCTGGAGAAAACATGGGAATGATCTCGAAGTGTGGGACCTTGCGAACTGAGATCAGACCTCCAAAGAAGGCCAGCTTCCTCTTTCTAAGCCTAGTACTTAGAGAAAAAAAAAAAAACTAAATCTAGTGCTAATGCTTACAGGGGAAAAGGGTTAGAAGGAATGCTTTTTAAATGAAAAGATAAAGCAAGAAAACTTAAAAATAAGGGTGATGCACCAGATTCATTGAGCAATGGTGATTTTGGTGTAGACACAACAATGATTTCAATGATGAAGAGGATTCCACATAGACTTATAGGGCTGATTGAGGCTTCGATATGAAGATCTAACCTATAGAGGAGCTATTTTACTCATAGAATAGATTATAACTTCAAGTAAAACATAGAAATCAGGACACAAGAGAGGCAAGAATTAATGTATATATTAATCATGAAGGCCAGAAACCATTATATTATAGAATATTCAGTTACAAAAAATAGGTAGGATAACAGCCCAAAATAAAACCATCCTCCCAGCATAATGAGGTTACATTGCCATTTATAGGTCAAGCTCCTGCGCAGAAAGGCATGAAGTCACTGCTCCACAGGATCTGAGGTCATTAATGCAGGAATGAGGGAACATGGGTAAGGGTGTGGTGAAAAGATAGGAATCATGCCGCTGGCAGGTCCTAAACAATAGAAAACGGTTGCCCAAATGCAAGATAGGACAGGGCATTGAAGAAGAAACCTCCAAAGTTGCCACCCAACACACAAAGATCGGCCAGCAAGACACAAAGCCCATACACATTGAAGAGTGAAGCCATCCACCATGAATGGACCTGCAAAACTCACCAATCAGAGCTACTGTGAAAATAAACAGCCTTTGCACACACCAAAAAGGTCACTGAAATGTCCAGTCGGCTGAGCATGCAAAGCTAGATCAAAATTTTGAAAGTGAGAACATTCCCCTTAAAAGCCTGCCAGGTGAAAGAGGAGGCAAAGATAAGCACTTTTTCCTTTTGAAGCATGTTGGAATTTGCCAGGATGCGGAAGATATTCATAGTAAAAGCTATGGTCAACTGCATCTTGTATATCACTTTGCATTTGCATATACAACTATGGTATATATTGGGCTGTCGGGGAGACTATGAGTTGAGCTACTGATAAGCATGGTCTCTCCGATGCCCCTGCATGTGCCTTTTGTATGTGCCTTATATCTGTAAATGTATATACATACAATCGTCAACATATAAAAATAGCTTTAACCTTTGTTTCACCTTAATTTGCCTTTGAATCGGCCCCTTGTATATACCATGACACGTGTCATCACTCCAGTGGGTACTGAGCTGAACCTAGGACCCACCGCTGCATCCTTATCAGCCATCGAAAAGACCTTTGCATGAGCTGCCGATACATTTTCTTTCGTCGAAAAACCTTTGTATGTGACCTTTGTATATGCAATTGTATATGAGATACAATCGCATATACATACAATAGGCAGACCCCAACTTTTTATAAAGCAAATTGAACTTAACATCGGGTCCAGCCTTTGCATGTTACCATCTTGTATGTATGCACCTTTTGACCTTGTATATGCAATATACAACTATGGACTCCAAATGATTATCTGCCATATTTGATTCTCTAGTCGTGTTTGGATTGTATGTTTCTCTTTGTATATTGCCTTTGTATATCGCATATACAATGCGAATATACAAGCAAAACTACATACAACTGCACCTGCACATACAAACATTGCATCTGACCGCAGCATGGCAACCTTGTATCTACCCTTTGTATATCGCATATGCAATGTGAAATATACATACCAAACTGCATGCAATCACTTGTATCTGCAAACCTGTATCTAACCTTTGTATATCGCATTGTATCTTGCCTTTGCATTTGCAAACATACAATGTGAAGCATACATACAAACATGCATACAAACCTATCTCCCTTTATAAACCAAATTGCATGTTCTTTCAGGTCCCGGATTTGTATATCAGAAATGTATATTGCGATGTATACGCAGATTGTATGTTCAAAGATACAATCACATATACATGCAAAAAGTGGGCCCCACCTTTTGTATCTCCCCTTTTGTATATTGCTTTAGCATATACAATTGTGACCCGATGCACATTTGCCTTGCATCTTTATCTTTTGTATGTTGCCTTGCATCTGCATTGTATCTCGCCGATGTACAGCTTGCCTTTGCATTATCGGCCATCGGAGGGACTATTAGTTGAGCCACTGATAAGCATATCACGCCAAAAATCCTTTGGATATGGCCTCTTGTATATCGCCTTTGTATCTTGCCAATATACATTCACCTTTTGCATATGCACTCATATATACAAAGAAAACCTGATGTACATTCCCTTTTATATCCTGCCTTGTATATCTGACTTTGTATCTTGCCTTTGCATTATCAATTGACTAAGTATAAAACTAATAAATCCCAGCAATAGAGGGCAATTGAAGACAAAAGATTTTTGGGTTTTTCTTAGTTTTCTGCAAGGATTCTCCAGGCAAGATTTTGGGATTTTTGTAAGGCACAACATGGCTTTTAAAAAAAATTAAGACTTTGTAGGGTCACTTCTAAAGGATATTAAAGGAATGTACAAGGTGAAATATTTAACTTTGGACAGAGGAAAATAGGTCAATAGTTAGCAAAAAACCTAATGATGCAGGTAGTACAAATACCTGCATAGGTGACACATGAAGTAACTTAAGCATCATACTATTCCTGCAAGTACAAATTAGCATAAAAAACCCCAACAGTGAATGAAAAACGTACTTCAGTGGTAAATATCAAACCCTAGGGCTGTTAGGTTGTATCCTGGATGCTAGAAAGATGATGAACTTTCAGACATTCACAAGATATACCCAAATATTCAAACAGGATTGCAAGAAACCCTATATGAAAATCCTTGAAATATCAAACCCTAATGCTCTTAAAAAACCTTAATGAGATAACCAATAGGAGCCAGGGAATCAACAAAACACATAGAGCATTAGAAACAAGATAGAATCCTACAAAATCAATTGGGTTAGGTTTATAAGAATGAAATAACAAAGTTCTACCCTAAACACAGTCGTAAGCGTCACACTGCCCTTCTGGTTCATTGCAGACTCTATTACATCCCCAATTTTTGTCTTTCTATACTTTTACTCTTTACTTAGACATAAGTAAATTTATTATGATGTTTAGATTAATGACAAGGAAAACATAGATTATTTTGAATGTCATTTATGAAATTATGGGAATGATTATGTTATTAACGATTTAATATTCATATTATGAGATTCAGTTTATTATTTGAATAATGATGCACTGATCATAATTTCTTTGGTAATAAGTTTGATACAAGTTTATAGGTTATCAGATGACTCTCATAGAAAAGAGAGAGAGAGAAAGTATCTTTCTAGGAGAGAGATATAGACCTCAGGTTACAAGTGGTTTATTTGCCAAACCGAGTATAAGTGTTTAACAAAAATGTGAACCAATGTGTCATAAGAGGTAAGCCTTGTCTTGTTAGTTTACTTCTAAACCTAATCAACAATTAGTCGATATTGTTTTCAAATCTTTCTAAGTCGTAATAAGTCATCTTAGTCATTAATAACGTTAATGACGTCGTTTGAGTTTGATTGTGACTATTTACGTTTGATGTAAATATTACGATGTTTTGTCGTAAAATGGTTGTCTTATCATTATTAGGTATCTTGAGGTGTTATCAATGATTCTTAACGTTAAGACATTTTCGTCAAGTTAAGAAGATGTGTATATTATCGACGGATTTTGATAGGGAGACAAGCTCAACCCAATCACAATACTCGTAATCCTTTGTTTAAATATTATTATTATTTTGGTTAAACCATAACTATCTAATATTAAGGCAATGTTATGTATATTTAATATACTCAAATATAAGCATCGAGTGAGGATAATACCTCATAGTGAGTTAATGATGTTATGCTTGAGTAGAAGGCTTTCATTAAAGAAGAGTCTTCAAAAATCTTAGTAGTGGATCAAACCACTTGTTAATGATCCTTAAATGATCAACAAAGTTTAAGCGATGTGTCGGCCTCATTCAAAGAGGAGGACTGTGATAATAATCACCACAACCGACAAGCCAAGAAAACAACTATCTTCCATCGACAAGTGGAAACTTTGCATAAAATGTGGTGACTATTAAAACCAAAATGTTATGGACTATTATGTATTTATTAAGTTAGCAACTGTATCTTTATGGAAGGTGCGAAGTAGGGAGTCTAAAAAGGAAATCGTGCCTGACCTTTTAAGCAGGATGACTTAGTTTAAGCCGAGAGTACAAGTTAAAAAGGTTAAAACTTGAGAGAGTGAGGCATCAAATAGGAATAGGAAAGAGGAGTCAAGGCTAAGGAGACAAGAAATACGCAATAGAAGGGTCAACTTTGTGTCTTGTTGCACATACTGTCAATCGAGCCCATTGATTACCAGGTATTCCTTAGTTTTCTGTGTATATTATCAATGATGAAATCGTCTAAACTATTCATACTTGTGTCTTGGGCGACTATGTGAGTACGCCAAAGAGGTGTAACCTCCTGTATGCTTTAGTATGTAGTCATAAACTATTATGTGTTAGTTTAGGGAAATGCAAATAACATTTTGAGTAAACCATTTTGTTCTCTTTCGAAAACTAATAAGGCTACGAATGCAAAGTAATATAGCCGATCCTTGGTAAAACAAGTGAGTACTCTGTTATAGTATTCTAAAATGACCATTTGTTTATTTGATTGTTAAAACTGACAATCATATCAAATCTTAGTATGAGGATAAAATGACTATCTTAGTAAGAGATTGACATAGTTGTCATGAGCTTGGAAAATAGTCTTTATACTGATTAAGTTAGAAGAAACCAATGAAATGATTATGAGAAAAACCAAACAATAGACTCTCAAATTTTATTAGAGATGATTGAACTTTGGTAGAATACTCTTAGATTTGAGTAGAATAATTAAGACCTTGAGTCAGGGTAATACTAATTTAAAGTATTTCTCTTGTTTAGATTCTTTTTAAAGAATAATAGAAATGATTTCTATCCATGAGAACTTAGAATCATAGGTATTCTTAGACAAATATAGTACTCCTCGAATGAAGTAACTTAGAGATATTGTGGTAGATGGAAATAAGGTTTGTGGGAGAACCCTTATGTATTTATCTTTTTGATATTATCATTATTGGAAGGATCTAATACATTGAAGTAGGCTAAGTCTATTAGAGATTAACCTTGTAGGGTTATATACTCAGGATACATATTTTGTTTTAACACATTATCAAAGTTATTATTTGTCCCTTGTATGGGTAATATTATCTATTTAAGAATTATAGTATTCTTAAAGATGAGTTAATCAAGGGTTATTAGTGAATCTAGGACTCCTAGATAAATAAATATGGTTATATTGTAGTATCATGTTAACAAAGGATAATAGGTAAACCCTAGATTCGTTTACAAACCAAATGAATGGTTATGTTATATAGACTTATTTAAGTCTAAAAGTATTATTATTATGACTCATAGACTAAACTATTACATGATTAAAATGGGTAAGAGTTTTAAACTGCGAGAATATGATAGTATCCAAGTTCGAGTAGGGGTGGGTGAACACAACGACTACGTTCATTATGAACGATGTTGATATTAAAAACTTTGGCCAAAGTAATGCATTTGTTTTCTGCATGCATTGTCGGTTCACTATATTCGGATTGCTCATCCTATTGGAAATCATACTTAGCTAGAGGGTATCTAGGGTTGTATGGTTGATAGAGGTGAGTAGAATACAACACTATGTACTCAAGAAAAGGCAAATTACCATTGGTCACCTAAGGTCTATATTCCTCGTGAAGGGTAGGGCCACTTCCTATGTGGAAGATGTGTGGTAGACCGCCAGTCTGTGGTTGGAGGTAAATCACTAGAAATATGCTCTCTCCAAGCAGGAAATATGCCAAGACTTGTGATGTCAGATATTCAGAAGCAGTATTTATCCCAAAATTGTATATGTAATGGATTTACATTTGTAAACATTGTAAATAAGAAAGACCATGATTTATTGTATTTTGTAAAAAGAAATCTTGTAATTGTAATTACTTGATTATATGTTGAATAAAAGAAAAATTTTCTCTATCTCATTTTTACCTTGTTGAATTACTTTATGGTAAATTTTTAGTTTTACTATGTTTTTAGAACATGGATGTTATAGACTCCTCAGAACCATCGTGCTGTACAACTCAAGCATCACATGAAGCAACTTAAGCGTCACACGAACTAGCTTATGTGTTGCACTATTCCTACAAATTTAAAAACACAAAATTCAGAGAATGTATGGCCATTCACGTCGGGTTCACTAGATGAAGTTGGGGAAAAACACTTAAAAAACCCTACAAACAAAATTTTCAATGCCATAACTACCTAATGGAGCCCTAAATAACCTATAATCAAGTAGATAAAGCATGCAACATAAAACCCTAGGCTAATAGTGCAAATCCTCCATTGTTCCTACCAAACTTTGCTTCAATAATGCACTTAGATTTGCAGACTTGGAAGTGCTATGAGGAGCTCAAGAGTTGACAATGACAAAGTCAAATTGTGCAAGTGGTAAGATGTCAAAATGAGAGGGGAAGAGTGGTTTTATAGAAGATGAAATTGGAATGAAGGGCTGTGATGAAGAGTTGACTTGGAGGCAAGATCAACGGCTGAGAATGATTAGGGTTTCTAGCCACAAAAGGACAAAAGATAATTTTTTATTAGAGGAAATGGTGAGGTGGGAAATGATTTTTAAATTAAACAAATGGTACGCATTTATTTAATTTTTTAGAGGAAGGGGTAATGTAATGTGTTTTTAATTAAATAAGTGTGGACTTATTTAATTAAGGTAAGGTTGATAATTTAAATAAATAGGTATTTATTTAAATTAGAGAGGGAATGTGGACGTTGGATTTATGGATAATTAAATTATTTAATTATAGAGGAAATTAGAAGAAAATTTCTTAAATAATTAAATAAATAAAATTTATTTAATTACAAGCGTAAGAAGGGAGATGAATTAATTAAATAATTAAAATTATTTAATTAATAGCGGAATATGAAATTAAGACAAATTATGTGTAAAAATAACATTCGTAGGCCCAACACATTTTTAAGTGTCTACAAATACAACTCAAAATCAGATTTGAATGAGTGTGTTAAGGAGAGTAGCGAAATCTAAAATAAGATTTTGACTACAAACCCTAGTTTTTGCAAAAACTAGCTTATATGAAAAATGCAAAATTTCAACAAAACCCTAACAAATGAGATATACAAATGCAAGGTTTGAGATCATGAAATGATTAATTTCTGTAATTTGTGTCACATCTAACGTATAAATCATATTTTCAAATGCTTCCAATGATATGCAATGAAAATAATGCAAAACTATGCCTTTATGCAAGCCTAGAATGCTTATTTTTTCAATTTCTCCAACTTTATGCTAGATTTTTCAATGAAGAATGATAAGTGTGATATGAATTAATGCAAGATCTGATTTCAACACTCAGAAAGATGCAAATTATTTAAAACATGGGTTCACCAAAATGTTTCCAGTTCTAAGCTTTCAAATATCAAGACTTTCTAGACTTGGGCGCTAGCCTCAGAGTCTATTGGTATTTCAGCTTCTGAGGGATAGGTTAGGGCATCTTACTGATCATCCTAATACTTTCAGATCCTAACTTGTTGTTGTTTCTCTGTTATAAGCTGATTATCCAAATTCTAGGGTTTAGTGCATTGATTGGCCTAGGGTTTGATAAAAGGCTTGGTTGAATCACATCATCTACAAACAAGAGAACAAAATCACTAGTTGAGTCCTCTTCCATCTTGTAGTGACTTGGCTCAGTTTTGTCCTTGAATGTTGTAGTGAAAGAAGGGTTTGATCTAGTGTACTCACATACTTTGTATCCATCTCTCTTTTCCCTACTAAACAATATTTATGCCTATTTTTCAAGAAAAGATAATTTATAAGGATAGAAGGCATACACATAGAGCTCGATGGTTGGACTTGCAATTCAATTTATGCAAGGACACATTTACTCTTCATACGATCATTTCAATTGTAGACTTTGTAGAGAATTATACACTGCAACTACAAAATGAGATTCAATCACAATAAGCTACAACTCCACTTAGGTTTCTATATTTGTGTATATAACATTCATTCATGCACCTGACAGTATAGAGGAAGATAGAAATATCTTGAGGGAGTATCATTTTTATATTAGTGATGATCACACACATTCTATAAGGTTTGTGCAAGGTTGCATTCAGATGTTCTAAGGTCATTTGAGTAGTAGGAACATCATGTTTGGTCAGCATATCATATGGTTAGATAATTGTGCATCACAATTAAAGAATTCATGGATGTTGTATTGGTTGAGTAGGATGCATATATTGCTCTTGGTGTTCAACATATATGGAATTTCTTTGAGGCTGGGCATGGAAAATGGGAGCATGATAGTGTTAGAGCATGTATTAAAAGAGCCTTAGCACAAGAAGAGTTGAGTACAAAGATAGTGCAAAGTTGATAGTTGCAACATCCATTGTCGAATGGTGTAACTCTACAACGGGTTCAGGTAATGAAGGTAAGTCTTTAGTTCATAGTTTTTTTTGGTTGATAGAAGAAGCTAACATATTGCAAAGTATGAAGATTTTTGTACAATGACAGGATCAAATGAGTTCCACTCTTTTAGAAGCTCAAATGCAGCTTCATGGATTATTCATTTAAGGTAGATGGCATGTTTTTGTTCATCCTATATAGATTTTACTCAGAATGAATGTGAGTCAAAAGAATGGGTCGATGAATGGTGTGCTAGAGCTTTAAGCCCACTTTAGACGTACCAACTTCCAGGAGCATTACAACTCATTCAGATGGAATCATCTATTGACTTTGACCATATTTCAGATCTAGTTGAACTAGGTATTATAGTAACATTACCTAATAAATATTAATATATTTTAGATTATGATGTATTTTTTATCATTTATCAAGAATTAATCTTTTTGTGCAATTTAATGCAGGGCATGTTTATGTAGTTATTGTGGATGAATATAATCATGAAGGAGTGGATTATTATTTATGTTGCTGTGTTGACGAAAAAGAAATCGACAACCCCTATCATAGATGGAGAAAGTATATAGTACCTTACAAGATCAATGGTTGCTATTGGAACATGGCTTAGAACGTATTCAATGAAGAAGTCTGATGTGTGGTTGTTTGAGGAATTTAACACACATAGGAAAATTCTTCATTATTCTAACCTTGTTGTGACATCAAATGTTTAATTGATAAAATATGGGGGTAGACCACTAAATGAAACTTGTGGAAAGTTCACGAGTTTGACCATGGAGCAATACTTGACACCATAAAGAGCAAAGCATATCCACATGGTTCATTGGATTGAATGACACAAAGGTAAGTTATTTGATTACACAAAGGTATGTTATGACACAAAGGTATGTTATGTACAATTCTAAAGTTTTGTGATTTGATTACATTTTTAGTTTTCTTTGTGTTTCTAGATCATCTATTTGTATGTTACCTCCCATGTTCCATCTTGTCTATGTCACTATCACTCTTTGCATTTTGCTCTTCTTTACATTTTAGAGGCAATGTGAGGTAATAACATAGTCCTTATCGGTCTTGTTGGGACCTGTAAATTCAGCTCCTAAAATGCACTATTTTGCCCTAAAAATATGTTAAAGATCCCACTTTGTGTCTTTGTTCTCAAGACCCCCTATTTAAATCCAATCTGAGGCATCTTTTGGGGCTTTTAGTTCAAAAATCTTCTAAGTATAATGTCTTTGTTTCTTCCCTTTGAAAAATGAGCATTCTAAGTCTTTATCGACAAATCAGAAAAATGAGAATTGGCGAACTAGTTTAGGAGTTAGTCTTTTTCCCGATTTGCTGATTTGCCAATAAGGGGGCAAGAAGGCAAGAAGAAAGGTGAAGGAAAGAGAGTCTTCATTGGTAATGAAACATTGAAAGTATTTAGTTGGAAAAAATGTTGATTCTCAAACCAACAAGTTTGCCGACTAAGGGAGGGAACAAAGGAGAAAATTGTGGTGAAGTAAAAAAGTAAAATAAAGAAAGAAGTTCAGAAACTCCTATGTTTGTCGATAGGAGGTTTTGCTGATGGCAAATTCATCGACGACAAATTTGCCGATAGAAGGCATGGTAATGAAGGCAGTGGCAAAGCTTTTCTAAGGCAAGCCTTTATCAACTAACATCTAGGTTAGCAAACCAATCGGTTCACTAATAACATGGTTTGCCAATGGGTCTTTTCCTTGACAAAGAGAAAAGAAGAAAATAAAGCAAAGACAAAAGTTTCTTTTATCGGCAAGTTGTCAAGTTCACGAACTTCTGGTTCACCAATCGGCAAGTTCACCAATCAGGGGGATCACCGACTGAGGAAAACACAGAAGGCAAAAAGAATATAGAATGACTAAGGAAAAGATAGGAAAGGCTTTATTAGCAAACTAGAGGGAACTTGAACTCACCAAATTGTTTGAGATTTCCAAAGTTCATCGATAAGGTGATTGGATGACAAGGTAAAGGTAAATAAGGAGAAGGTGAAGACAATGCAAAGTTTGATAAATGAAGAAATCATCGATAAAGAAGAAGAAAGAAATAAAGAGTTTGCAAAGGCAAGAAATTGTTGACAAAGGGAAAAAAATGTCTAGTTCACTAAAGTCAAATTTCACCAACTAAAGGAGAAAGTGAGAAGATAGAGACAAGGAAGTTTGCAAAAAAAAAAATTTGTCGATAAGGCACAAAGGGGGCCGAAAATGAAGATTAAGTGCCAAAGAAAAGGAAAGTGTTTCCCATGGTTTGTAAAAGTGAAAGTTTGCCAACAAAGGGAAATGAAAGAAGTTTGTGATAAAGGAAAAAGGTCGATATAGAAAAGAAGGATGCCAAGCATGCAGAAAGGTACAATAAAAAATTAGATGGAAAAAAATGGAAAATTGGAGAACACTTTTGAAGTGTTGTAAAGACTTTAAAAGGGCTAATTCCCTAAAAGGCGTGTCATGATTGCAAAATTTGTATAGGCTGATTTGTACCAAAAAATTTATGATTCTACAGAATAGTGCCATGCAGGTGGTTGACATAGTAAAATTATTCAATGCATAGGTACACTTGGAAGACAAATTGGATATGTTAGAGGTTGCAGGTGTCAGGAAAAGGGTTCAAACCTTCCCTCTTTGTTTCTCCAGGTACAATATAAGTGCAAGCAATATTCTTCTAACATTTTTAGTATTGTAAGGGAATGGGTAGGCTTCCAAATGTGCATACTTCTTGACATTGCAATGGGGCATAATTTAATGTGGCATGGGTGTACTCATTGACTGAGTCCAATGCTTAGAATGATGGAATGAATTGTAATGCTATATAGGCGTATGTTTTAGATGCAATGGTTGTTGGTTGGTAATTTTCTTGGGCATTATTCTCTTAATAGGTTCTAAGCTCCAGAAGGTAGAGAAGAAAAGGTTATTATGTAGTCTTTGTTTAGCATGAAACAATTATGAAATGTATGTAATATATTTTGCAAATCTTTGTATCAAACCACTATTTTTCTCCACCGTTGTAGATGTTCTTTCTAGCAAACGTAATTGCAGTTATAGTTTGCTCTTTCCACACTTAGTGGTATGAATGTAAGCTCTGATTTGAGTGAATGTGATAGTTCCTAATCCATTTTCAAGCTTTTGTAAATTTTTATTTCAGTATTGCATAATGAAAAATATGGTATGGCGCTAGATTATTAAGTATTCTCAATGATTTGATATTTATTTTCGTGCATTTGATTTATCAAATAGGCTGATGTACATTTCCTTGTAAATATTTTTCCTCTGTTTAAGGTTAGACTCTATAGCCCAATGGATAGGCACCAGTCTGAGTAGCCCTAGACCACCCAATCTTCAAAAACAAAAAAAAAAAAAACATATCTATCTTTAGAAGCAATAATAGTTTTTATGCATCCTTATTGTGTAGGATTGTCTTTATTAGCTATATAGGGGTCTTGTAACAACCAGTTGTTCTTAGCTTAGTGACAAATTCAGGGCTAGGAAGGTGATTTGGGTTTGGTTGTTCATATATTTTAGTTATTCATCTGGTTTTGATGCTAATACCTGCTTAGGTATACCCCTAGGAACATCCCTCTAGAGTTTAAGATGGGCTCATAGAGTAGAGGAGTCTACCCACTCCTGTTATTTGGCCAAAATCGCCTCTAACTTGTCCATAAACCTCTTTCTATCACCCTGATGACAATATCTGGCCTAGGTGATTTAGAAATGTTTTAGAGCTTTGTGCTGCAGTCATTTTGGGACCCAACAGATTGGTGCCATTGCCAGGGACTACTTGAAAGGTTAAAGAAATTTGAAGACCCTTATAACAATCAGTTTACAGTTTTGCATGTGTTTGGGTAAGTTGGCAGCCCGTCAACTTATGCCAAGAGATTGGCGCCATTGCCAGGGACTACTTGAAAGGTGAAATAAATTTGAAGACCCTTGTAATAGTCAGTTTACAGTTTTGAATGTGTTTGGGTAAGTTAGCAGCCTATCGTATCACCCCAATAGATTGGCACCATTGTTGGGGACCCCTAGATTTTATTTCTAGTTGCTGCAATATTGAAGAGCAATGTTTGTTCAAGTTTTTCTTCCCGACAGGGGATGTGGTGACTGTATTTTACAACCCAAAAGTTAAATTCAGTTTGAAAAGAGATTTGCAATGCATAGAGGAAGGAACTAGGAGCAGTCTAAACGTGAGGAATCCTCTAGTAGTGCAGGAAATAGCAGTAGATGGAGAACAAGATTACCATCCTGTAGTGTGCCTCCATTGAATACCCAAAATTCAATAGGTGCCTCTGGAAAAGATGATATATTTGTTGACCTCAGAGGCCAATATCAGTATACTTCTGATGACTCTGTTGATAATGTACTAAGAACAAATAGAAGGATCAATAGGACTACATATAATGTTAGAAGAAATGCAAATTTTATTGGCAGAGGAGGTAGGGACAACTCTCATGGTTCGCATGTGAGAACACTTGGGATGCTTAGTGAGGGTGAAGAAATATGCCAAAATATTAGGCATCCTAGTTCTCCCACATGATCATTTCAAGGTCAAAATGATAACATCCCTAATGAGGGTGATAAGCAACAGCAACCTGGTGATGAGGAGAGAGAAAGAAGAATCCAAGATGAATAGGACTTGCTTGATCACCTCAGAAATAGACAAAGAGAGGTGTAGGCCTTACTTGATCAACAACAAGCTCAACTTGCCCAACAAGTACAACAAAACTAGAATGCATAGCAGCAGGGCCTAAATCAAAATGTAAATCAACAACATGCACCTCCACAGTACTACAATTAGCAAAATAATCAGAGACAGCAATAACAACATCAAATGGGACAACATGGCATAAATCAAGCCCATGCTCAAAACATGAACATTCCACAACAGTAGAATTAAGCTAATCAATAACAAGGCAATGTTCAGAACATTGGGCACACACAACAAAGACATGCACATTGGTTTCATCCATAGATTGCAGTCGTTGGGAGTTGAAAGGTGCAAACAACTTGACTTCTTTTGCATACATGACTTTCCTAATCCAATTCCAAATGAGATTAGGGGGAAGATTCCTAGGTTTCAAGGTAATAATGTTGTCACAGGTGAGGAACATCTTAGACATTTCATTAATGTCACTAATGAATATGAAATTGAGGATGAAGATGTTATGATGAAATTATTTGTACATTCATTAAAAGAGAGTACTAAAGAATGCTATAAAGCCCTCCCTAATAATAGTATTGATTCTTGGGAGGAGTTCATGAGAGTATTCAGATTGCAATATGGGGACATGATTGATCCCAAGTTTGCTATCCATGAAATTACAACCATCAAGAAAGCATTAAATGAAATAGTAGCTAACTTCAATAGCTTCTTCATCATGATAATGAGAAAGGTACCTCCTCATATGAGACCTAATGAATATATTTGCTTAGTTTTATTTTGTGGTGCATTTGATTCAAAAATAGGTTATTGTTTGAGGGACAAGAGTCCACAAACATTAAGAGAGGCCTATCCTACAACCATAAACATAGAAAGTAATATGAGAGCTTCAGGGAAGCATGTCAAAAGGTCTAATATCAAATTATCCCAGCTAGATAAACCAGCTTTCAAAAAACCTCTCACTATTGATGACAAATTGGACAAACTCATGGGGGTTGTGAAAGATTTGTCCTATAAAGTTGCTAGAAATGACAAAGAGTTGCCACATTAGGGTGTTGCAACACATTTCAATGAAGGTCAGAGATTGCATAATAGGCCTTATAATACTGATTGGTCTAAGATACCACAACAAAATGATAGACAAGTTGTCCCAAGCATGTAACTTTCAAAAAGCCTGAAAGGGACACCCCTGATCCTTTGAGAAATGATCAAGTTAATTTTCAAGATGAGTCTTTATGGCGCCAGGCTTGCTTCCTCCCCCATGATGCAACAAATAGTGCGGTGGCTCATTCATTGAGTAGAGAAGAAGAATTTCCAAATGAAGAGGGTACAGCTGAGTACTATGAAGAGGAAATAAATCAGTTTGATGTAGAAGATTATGAGAAAATGGGTTAGGATGCTAATTGTGACAGCTATGAAGAAGAGGATCATATTTTCCAATATGATTATGATGAAGGTCCAAAGATGTATCAATTTCCAACTCATGATTTTGGGCACTTGAGGGCCCTTATTTAGAAGAAATATCACCAGTCCAAGCCTTCAAAAGAGGACATGAAAGCCTTGACAGATGCAACTATTTTGCAAGTCCAAGGAGGCTATCAATTGAGAAATAAGATTTTCCCTATGCATAATGCCTCTGCCAAGGAATCAAAATAGCAAAGATTGAATGGGGATAGGGACAAATGTAAGGGGAACATGGAACAGAAAAGTAGTAGCACTCTAAAGAAGAAAGTTCCAACACAGTCTCTAAGAACAAAAAATAAATATGTGCAGAAGAATCCAACACCAATAGTGCAGCCAATTACTACACCCATTCTAGGGGTTCATTCCAAAAGGTGATAAGAAGCATGATCAGCCTCAGGTACAAGAGGAACCAGAAAAGGAGAAGACAAAGGAAAAGGGTAAGGATATTGAACATCTAATCAAGTAATACCTTATATTCCTTGCGCAACTGATGTTACTATTTCATGTGATACTCCTTTGCCCAATTATAAACCTATTGATATGGCTCAAGTCTTTAGCCAAATTAGAATTTTTGTACCGATAGTGGAACTCCTTAGAATCCTTGAACATAGAGATAGGGCAGAGTCATTTATCACTACTATAGATACACAAAAACAACCTGTTGTTGTTCCCAATGGTAATGATGAGGGTGTAGGTCATGATGAAATAGTTGAAGTTTATTTAGGGTCATCTATGGTTAACAACAGGATGAGAGTAGACCCATTTTACACCACTTTGATCATAAACAGATGGTTGCTACACAATTGTATGCTTGATTCAAGGACATCTAGCAATGCCATGCCGCTTGAAATCATGAATGATTTGGGGTTGAAGGTGTCCAAGTCTTTTGACAAATGATTTTTCGTGGATTCTAGGGAGGTTAATGTCATAGGTCTGGTTAAGGACATTGAGGTAAAACTTGCTTCTTACCCAGACAAATCATTCTTGATGGATATAATTGTTGTGGATTGTCCTGCCAAGTGGGGTATGCTGTTATCAAGAAAATAGGTAGCATCTATGGGTGGAAGTATTCATATGGATATTTCATAGGCCACTATTCCAGTCCAAGATGTGTAGGTGAAGCTGTATAGGGACAAGAAGGTGGAAGAACAAAACATAGAGGACAAATATAAAATAGAGGAAGATCATGCCAATTTCTTTGACACTGATATATACCATTTTATGGGATATTACAATGATGATGATCCTTTCCTAGATATTTTACCTTTTGATCATGTCACTTCTATTTATGGTGCATTTGATTTATGGATGTTGTATTTTGATGGTGCATTTTCAAGAGAAGGCTCAGGCGTTGGAATTGTTCGGATATCCCCAAATGGTGAACAGTTTGGTATGTCTTTTGGACTTGATTTTTAGTGCACTACCAATATAGCTGAGTATGAAGCATTGTTTTTAGGTTTAAATGTTGCTCACAAGCATAAGTTCAAGTGCCTAAAGATATATGGTGACTCATAATTAGTTGTGCAGCAGATTAAAACTAAGTTTGCTACCAAGGATAATAGGTTAAGGGCATACAAGAATGTCATATGGGACACCATGGAACTGTTTGATGCCATTGGCATCGAATGGATTGAGAGGATTAAAAATGAGGAGGTAGATACCCTAGCTATAGCTGCATCAAAATTTGATCCTCAACCAGATTTTCCTCATGGCCATCATGCTGTATAAGTACTTACAAGGCCAACAATCCCTGATAACATATATAGTTGGCAAGTGTTCAATGCTAATAATCAAATTTTTAGTTTCCTCAAATGCATGGATGAGTTTTACAGTCAAGTGATTAAGTGTCAGCCTATGATAGAGATGGAAAATGGCAAGGAAACATTATTTTAGAGCGAGGTAGTGTAATTGAAGACTAATGCTATTCCCAAAGGATTGGTGGCATTGGAGAGAATGTTTGATAATGCAGACCACTGGAAGAGTAAAAGTAAACCTATTGAGGAGGATAGTGTTGAAGGTGTTAACCTTGGAACTAAGGAGGCACCTAAAATGGTTTACATAGGAAAGAAGTTGAAGCCTCATGAAAAGCAAATGCTAATTGCTTTGTTAACAAAATCTAAAAAATGTTTTGCATGGTCTTATGATGAGCTAAAAGCTTATAGGGAAGATCTATTTTAGCATACTATTCCGCTCCAATCTGATGCAAAAACTTTTAGGCAAAAGCAAAGGCCTATAAACCCCACTATAGATCCCAAGATGGAGAAAGAATTGTTAAGGATGAAAGAGGGAGGTATCATTAAACCAATTAGACATTCTAAGTGGGTGTCTAATCTTGTACTAGTGAGGAAGAAGAATGGGGAGATTAGACTATGTGTAGATTTTAGAAATCTGAACATCAAGTCCCTCAAGGATAATTATCCTCTTATGAGCATGGATCATCTTCTGCAGAGGGTTGTTGGTTTGGAGTTGATGTTTATGACAGATGGGTTCTCAGGATACAATAAAGTGCTGGTCAAGGAGTCAGAGAAGTACAAAACAACATTCACCATTCCTTGGGGGACATATGTTTATTTGAGAATGCCATTTGGGTTGAAGAATGCACGATCAACATTTCAAAGGGCAATGGATGTGGCCTTTGTAGGCCTCATTGATGAGATCATGGTTGTATACCAAGATGATCTTACTACATTTTCTAAAGACACTATAGATAATTGCAAGCATTTGCAAATGATTTTTGATAGATGTTTAGAGTATGGGATCTCTTTGAATCCCAAGAAATTCCAATTTGGAGTAGAGGAAGGAAAGTTGCTGGGACATATTATGTCAAGGGATGGGGTTAGAATTGATCCTGAAAGAGTTAAGGCCATTGACCTTATCCCTCAACCCAAAATGGTCAAGGGTGTCCAGTCCTTTTTTGGACAAATTAACTTTGTGAGGCAGTTTGTCCCTAACTTCATTGAGAAAACCAAAGCAATTTCCAAGATGTTCAAGAAGGGACAATCCCTCACATGGGAAAAAGAGCTAGTTGAGGCTTTTATTGATATAAGGGAGGCCCTAAAGAAATCACCAGTGCTGGTAAGCCTAGATTATTCCAATCCTTTCCAGCTCTTCTCTTTTGCTTCATTTTATACTATTGCTACTATGTTGTTGCACAATAATAAGGATGGATTCGAGCAACCAATAGGATTCTTTGGCAAGTCCTTACAGGTTGCTAAATTGAATTATTCCATAATGGAGAAGCATTCCTATGCATTGGTCAATGCAAAACAAAAATTAGATCGTATTTCACAGGTGCCAATATAATAGCATATGTACCACACACAAGAGTAAAGGACATATTCATGCAACAAGAAGCTTCAAGTAAAAGGTGTAGATGGATCAACATGATCCAAGAATATGACATGGGTATAAAGGTCACAAAGTTGGTTAGAGGCCAAGGCTTAGCCAAGCTAATGGCTAATTCTAATCTTGAAGCAACATAAGTAAATGAAATAGAGGAATACGATGTTGTTCCTCATTGTAGATTGGTTGACAATTCATGGTACAAGGATGTGATATTTTATCTTGAAAACATGAATTGTCCACCCTGTATGGATGAGAATCAAAAGTTGACTCTCAAGCTAAAATCTCAAAGGTATGTCATATTCCACAATGAACTCATGTGGAGAAACTATGAAGGAGTATTGCTCAAATGTTTGGGTCAAGAGCAAGCTGAAGATATGATGAATGAGTGTCACCATGGTGTTTGTGGGGGACACTTCAAAGCTAAAATCACTGCCCATAAAATCCTAAGGGTTGGGTACTCATAGCCTACTTTATTCAAAGATGTGGCACATAAGATAAGGAAATGTGATGCTTGCCAATGATTTTCTGGCAAGATGAAATTTATTAGAGCATTACCCCTTTTGCCCCTTGCTATTGATGCACCTTTTCAGTAGTGGGGAATTCATTTTATTGGGGAGATACAAGAGAAGTCCAGCAATGGATTTAAGTGGATTCTTGTGGCCACTAATTACTTCACCAAGTGGGTAGAAGCAATTCCCACTCATAATGCAACTTCCAAAGTGGTTATTGATTTCATAGTCATCAATATAATCACTAGATTTGGAGTTCCAGCCAGGATTTTGGTAGATAATACCATGTGTTTCAGTTATCAAGAAATGCTGGACATGTCTTCTAAGTTTGGTATGAATCTTGTGCATTCATCCCCTTACCAACCCCAAAGTAATGGATAGGCTGAATCTAGTAATAAAAGCCTGATGAAGATCATAAAAAGGACATTGGATCAGAATAAGAAAAGATGGGATGATAAATTGAAGTATGCTCTATGGGATGACAGGATAACCTTCAAAAGATCCATTGGAAGGAGCCCATTTGAGCTAGTGTATGGAGCAGAGGTAAAGGTTCTCATCAACATGGAATTACTAGTCTACCAACTTCTGCATGATATAGAAGAGGATCAATATGATGCAATGTCCCAGAGGATATTACAGCTAACTGAATTAGAAGAACACAAAATAGTTACACATGATAAAATGTTGAATCATAAGCATAAAATGAAGCTTTTATTTCATAAGAATATAATATCAAGAGATTTCTAGGTTGGTGACTTGGTGCCTCTTTAAGATGCAAAATCTGAAGATAAGGGGAAACATGGCAAATTTGATCCATTATGGCTTGGGCCATATGAAGTAGCTAAGAAATTGGAGCTCAATGTTTACCATTTGATGACTCTAGGAGTGCCCTTGGAGCTGCACATTCATGGTTAGCATCTGAAGCATTATTTTTCATAGGTAATGCTTCCCCTGAATTTTGAATACAGTTAATAGTCTTTTGTGCTATAATGTTTATGACTATATTTTGTCATGTATATAAGCATTTGCTGTAAATACGTCTGTGTTTTTCCCTTTTTTGTGTTTTGTGCCTTTTTAGTTTGCCTAGAGATCTGGATCCTTGCTCTGAGATTGTTTTCCACACATCCCCAACCAGAGCCATTGTTGGGACTTGTAAATTCAGCTCAGAAATGCACTATGTTGCCCCAAAAATATGTTAGAGATCCCACTTTGTGTCTTTTTTCTCAAGACCTCCTATTTAAATCTAATCTGATGCATCTTCTAGGGGTTTTAGTTCAAAAATACTCTAAGTATAATGTCTTTGTTTCTTTCCTTTGAAAAATGAACATTCTAAGTCTTTATCGACAAATCAGAAAAAATGAGAACTAGCGAACTAGTTCGGGAGTTAGTCTTTTTCCCAATTTGCCGATTTCCCGATAAAGTGGTAGGAAGGCAAGAAGAAAGGCTAAGGAAAGAGAGTCTTCATCGGCAATGAAACATTGAAAGTCTTTAGTCGGCAAAAATATTGATTCTCAAACCAACAAGTTCACTGACTTAAGTTTTCACTGACTAAGGGAGGGAACAAAGGAGAAAATTACGGCGAAGGAAAAAAGTAATAGAAAGAAAGAAGTTCGCAAACTCCAATGTTCACCGACAAGAGATTTTTCCAATGGCAAATTCATCGATAGAAGGCATGGTAATGAAGGCAGCGACAAAGTTTTTCTAAGGCAAGCCTCTATTAGCTAACGACTAGGTTAGCAAACCAATCAGTTCATTGATAACATGGTTTGTTGATAGGCCTTTTCTCGACAAAGAGAAAAGGAGAAAAGAAAGCAAAGACAAAGGATTCTTTTATTGGCAAGATGTCAAGTTCACGAACCTACTAGTTCATCGACCGGTAAGTTCGCTAATCAGGGGAATTGCTAACTAAGGAAAACACGGAAGGGGAAAAGTAGATAGAATGACTAAAAAAAAGATAAGGAAAGGCTTTATCGGCAAACTAGAGAGAACT
Organism: Cunninghamia lanceolata; assembly: GCA_027924645.1. NCBI lineage: Eukaryota > Viridiplantae > Streptophyta > Pinopsida > Cupressales > Cupressaceae > Cunninghamia > Cunninghamia lanceolata. The sequence continues at coordinate 46,444 of BSBN01002217.1, forward strand.
TGAACTCACCAAACAGTTCAAGATTTCCAAAGTTCGCCGATAAGGCGATTGTCGACAAGGTAAAGGTAAATAAGGAGAAGGCAAAGACAATACAAAGTTTGATAAATGAAGAAATCATTGATAAAGAAGAAGAAAGAAAGAAAGAGTTCATAAAGGAAAGAACATGCCAAAAAAGGGCAAAACAAGTCTATTTTGTGAAAGTCAAATTTCATCAACTAAAGGAGAGAGTAAGAAGATAGAGACAAGGAAGTTTGTGAAAAAGAAGATTTGCCGATAAGGCACAAAGGGGGTAAAAAATGAAGATTAAGTGCCAAAGAAAAGGAAAGCGTTTCCCATGGTTCGTAAAAGTTAAAGTTTTCCAACAAAGGGAAATGAAAGAAGTTTGTGATAAAGGAGAAATGCCAATAAAGAAAAGAAGGATGCCCAACACGCAAAAAGGTACAATAAAAAATCAGATGGCAAAAAATAGAAAATTGGACAACACTTTTGATGTGTTGTAAAGGCTTTAAAAGGGGTAATTCCCTAAAAGGCATGCCTTGATTGTAGGATTTGTACAGGTTGAGTTGTACCTAGAAATTTATGATTCTCCAGAATAGTGCCATATAGGTGGTTGACATCATAAAATTCTTCAATGCACAAGTATAGTTGGAAGACAAATTGGATATGTTAGAGGTTGCAGTTGTTAGGAAAAGGGTTCAAACCTTCCCACTTTGTTGTTCTAGGTACAGTATAAGTGCAAGCAATCTTCTTCTAACTTTTTTAGTATTGTCAGGGTATGGGTAGGCTTCCAAACATGCATACTTCCTGACATTGCAGTGGTGCTGAATTTAATGTGGACTAGGTGTACTCATTGACTGAGTGCAATGCTTAGAATGATGGAATGAATTATAATAGTATATGCATATGTTTTAGGTTCAATGGTTGTTGGTTGGTCCTTTTTTTGGGCATTATTCTCTTAACAAGTTCTGAGCACTAGAAGGAAGAGAAGAAAAGGTTATTATGCAGTCTTTTTTCAACATGAAACAGTTATGAAATGTATGTAATATATTTTTCAAATCTTTGTATCAAACCACTATTTTTATCCAAGTTTCTATAGATGATCTTTCTAGCAAACTTAATTGCATTTATAGTTTGCTCTTGCCACACTTAGTGGTATGAATGTAAGCTCTAATTTGAGTGAATGTGACAGTTCCTAATCCATTTTCAAGATTTTGTAAATGGTCATTTCAGTATTGCATAAGGAAAAATATGGTATGGCATTGGATTATTAAGTATTCTTAGTGATTTGGTATTTATTTTCATGCATTTGATTTATCAAATAGGTAGTTGTACATTTCCTTGTAATTGTTTTCCTCTATTTAACGTTAGACTCTATAGCCCAATGGATAGGCACCAGTCTAAGTAGCTCTAGATCATCCAATCTTAAAAAACAAAACAACATATCTATCTTTAGAAGTAGTAGTAGTTTTTATGCATCCTTATTGTGTAGGATTGCCTTTATCAGCTATATAGGAGTCTTGTAACAACCAGTTGTTCTTAGCTTAGTGACAAATTTAGGGCTAGGAAGGCGATTTGGGTTTGGTTGTTCATATATTTTAGTTATTCATATGGTTTTGATGCTAATACCTGCTTAGGTATACCCCTCGGAATATCTCTCCAGAGTTTAATATGAGCTCAAAGAGCATAGGAGTCTACCCACTCCTGTTAGTTGGCCAAAATCACCCCTAACTTGTTGAATCTAAACCTCCTTCTATCACCTTGATGACAATCCCTGGCCTAGGTGATTTAGAAATGTTTTAGAGTTTTGTGCTGCAGTCATTTTGGGACCCAACAAGTCTCATGTTGACCCTAATCTTGTTTGAGAATGCTTAATTTCTTACTAAAATCACTGATGTTCTCATTTGTCTTACAGGCCCTGAGATTTTGAGGATAGGGATCTAGGGTTTGCTTGCCCATACCAACTCGCCAAACCTTAAAAGGGAGGTTTATAATCTCTCTATTAGTCTTGGGAGAATCCATTGTTTGTCATTCATCATAGTGATAAGGGTTCCTTCAAAGATTGTTTCATCTTGTTTTATTATAGTTTCATTCATTGAAACCAAAGTTGTAAATTGTGCATCAAACTTATCTTTGCATCATGAAGTCATAGAGGGATCTTATTGAACTGGCTTTGTCATATCCTATGAGGAGATTATGATCATAATATCATCATGTTACTATGATTTTTAATGACAAGGGTTCCATCTTACAAACCCTCATGTGTTTCTTCACATTTAGTGCTAAGAATTGATTACCATTTTGTGTGATTTCATGTTAAGTTTTGATTCTTTATTAGTTTATATACGTAGAAATTTAGGAACATTATCCTTGAAGGCATGAAGAGATGTAGAAAATTATCCTAGCAGCAATATTTGTGAAATTTGCCCTGCTTTCCTATTTCAAATGGGATATTAAGAGGCTACCATGGTTGTCCCAACCCTTCATGACTATGTTGCCATATTAAGAGGCTACACTAATTCATTTATGAGCATATTTTTATGTTATAAATTTAGGTTGTGGTCTTAGTAAGGTGTCAAATTAGCATCATTCATGACTGTTGTCTTCTAAGGGTCCACAATCAACATTCACATGATGATTAGTTTGAATTTGAAGCAAGAGAGACTATCACAATCCATACAATAGTCCTACTTCCATTTCATGTCATATCATAGAAGGGTGAAAGTTCAAATTTGTGTCACACTTTTGGCCAACTAAATAGTTTCTATAGAAATGGTTTTGCTCTAAACAGTTCACCCAGAACCATGTAGCACCTACGTGGTATTGTGCGGCATAAAGAGTTTCGCCTGGAACTTTTTCAACAAAAAAATTTAAATCTGTAAAATATGATTTTGAATTTGAAAATAGTATTTATTTGCATAGAAGGTTCCATGAGAGAGAGTTTCACCTGAAACATTTTCAAGTGATACCGTCTCATCCAAAAATGTCTATGTGGCATCTCATGTGGTAGCCAAGCCCCCCATTTTAAAAAAATTGAATAAAACTTCATGTTCAACTCCGAATTTCTCTTGTTAAAGCATATATTTACAAAAATGGTCGAATACCCATTGTAGTGCTCAGAGTGCAGATTCTAGATTTCTTCTGTCAAATTTTAATTATTTTAATTATTATTTTTTAAAATTTATTGTAAGTAGGTTATTATAATCAAAAGTAAAAAAAAAATAGAAATTACAAATAAATTGGTAAAATATATTTTAAAATCTTGAAAAATATTTGGCGCATTAGAGGAGAGTCTTCTCCAAGAGGGTATTTTTTCTTTTAAAAAAAAAAAAAATTGTACAAAAGTTGACATCCCATGAAAACTATAACGTTTTCATTAAATTTGACTTTAAAAAATTATAAAAAATAAATTTTAATCAAAAACTAATTTTTTTTCCATGCACCAAATATTTATGTTGTCTAATTAGGAAAAAAAAAATTGCTATATTTTTCTTGACATCCCATCGACGTCACTTTTAAAAAATCAGCAATTAAAATTCACCAATTAAATAAAAAATATTTGACTAATTATAAAAAAATTATAAACATAAACTACACTAAAATTGCTACATTTCATTAGTTTATGTCATTTTAAAATTTTAAACTTCAATATGATTTTTTTGTCATTTACGTTGGAAAATTATATTTTTGTTGGCCGTTTCCTTTATAAAAGTGTGACATAGTACTAAACTTTTACCTAGGACCATTATTCCTAGAAGAAACATTCATCCATTTGTTAGAAAACTCATGGGTACTATTTCCATTACTAAGTTGATGATTATCATGGTCTTCAAGAGGTTTGTTGCCTTCTAGTATGAGTTGTAGAGGCCTTCAATCATTTGACATTAGTTATATGTTTGAATTGTCACCCTTGGATTAAGAACCCTAGATTGATAACATGCTTACACATCCCGAATGCATAACTGTATGAAAGGATGATCTGGAGTACAGAAAAGATGGTAATGTCTTATGATCAACTAAGAGTGCTTATGTAGTTCGGAGGCAAGTTTCTCATGGAGGAGATTTTGAGCAAGATGGTGTGAGGTAGAAAAGTTTTTATTTTGGAGATAGAACAAAATTGATAAAAATGCTTCTAGGTCTTCTTTGTAGGACTTGTAGAAATTTAGATATGTAGGTGGTTGTAGAAATTTAGATTATTTTGAGTAATCTAAATTAGATTACTCATGAAAAGAAGATTAAATGCTAGATTGCATATGCACCTAAGGTGTGAACTATCTACATAAACACTAGATTAAATACTAGATTGCATATAGCACTATGAGGAAACATCTACTTTCAATTCCTTCCCTTGATTGATTCATGCCCTAGAACCTTTTATTGATGCCCTAGAACACATTGGATCAAGTGAGAACACCTTAATAGTAGGGTCATGCTGAATAACCAACTATCAAGAAACTTACAAACTTGCTACTGGTGAAATTTTACATTCCATACCTCATGGGGCCGAACCAACTATGCCAACACATAGGGTTGGCAGGTGAATGCTAGGGGAGGTGTCTTTTTAGTGGCGAAGCCTCCTGGTTGTTATCAGCTACATCAGATGGAGAAGATCTCTTAAGAGCCCTAAGACAAAAAAGGTGTCAAACTTTGGAGGTCTGACTGTTCTGTCAAACCATGACACCTACGAATGCATTCTTTTTATGTATAGGTGGATGTCAGGTACACCTACAAATACCTACCTTAGATGTTTTTAAATCAATTTCACTTGCATATGGTGGCAAGGAACACAATGTTTCAAAATGCTTTAGTTTGATACAATGGAAAGGTGCTTGGAGTGAAAATTTGCATTCGCACCTTATGGGGCTGAACCGACCATGCCAACATGTCTAGGTGGGCAGGTGAATTCTAGGGGAGGTATTATTTTATACCCCAAGTGTCCTGGTCATTCCAAACTACTGGCTTCCAACAAAGTCACTTAAGATCCCTAAGAGCAAAAAAATCCAAACTTTGATGGAGCAGTGCTTGGAATTCGTGGTACCTAGGAATGTTTCATTTAGACCTATAAGTGCACGTGGGGTGTGTCCATAATAACCTCTCTCAGTTTTTGTCAACTCCAAACTATTTGACCATGCCTAAATTAAATGCATTCTTGCAAAATGCATCAGTAGTGTTCAGCATAACCTTGCCAGAAGCCATATTTTTTGTTCTATGCCTCGTGGGGCTAAATTGACCATGCCAACATGTCCAGGTGGGTAGGTGAATGCTACGGGAGGTCTCATTTCATACCCCAAGTGTCCCAGTCATTTTAGACTACTAGCTTCTGACAAAGTCACATAAGATCCCTAAGAGCAAAAAACTACCAAACTTTGACCGAGTAGTTCTTGAGATCTGTGTCACATTAGAATGTCCTATTTAGATCTATAGGTTCATGTGGGATGTTCCCATAATAACCTCTCTTAGTTTTTGTCAAATTCAAATCATTTGACCTTTCTGAAATTAAATACATTCTTACAAAATACATTAGTGGCGTTCAACATAACCTTGCCAAAAGCCATGTAATTTTTGTTTTTGCACCACATGGGGCTGAACTAATTTTGCCAACATGTCTAGGTGGGTAGGTGAATGCTAGGGGAGGTCTCATTTCATACCCCAAGTGTCCTAGTCATTTCAAACTACAGACTTCCAGCAAAGTGATTCATTGGAAGCCTATAGTCTGAAATGACTGGGACACTTAGGGGTACAAAACCAGACCTCCCCTAGCATTCACCCACCCAGCTAGATGTTGGGGAAGTCGGTTTGGCACCACAAGGCGCATAAAAAAAAATGGCTTCTGGCAAGATTATGTTAAATGCCACTAATGCATTTAATTTTGGCATGGTCAAATAGTTTGGATTTAACAAAAATCGATAGAGATTATTATGGATGCACCCCAGTTGCATCTATAGGTCTAAATGAAACATTACCAGGTGTGACAGATTCTGAGAACTACTTCCTCAAAGTTTGGCAATTTTTTTCTTTCAGGGGTCGTAAGTGACTTTGTCAGAAGCCAGTAGTCCAAAATGACCAAGACACTTGGGGTATGAAACGAGACCTCCTCTAGCATTCTCCCACCCACCCAGATGTTTTGGCATGGTTGGTTCAGCCCCAGGAGGCACATAATGAAAAATATGGCTTCTAGGAAGGTTATGTTAAATGCCACTGATGCATTTTGTAAGCATGTATTTAATTTTGGCACGGTCAAACGATTTGGATTTGACAAAAACTGAGAGAGGTTATTATGGATGCACCCCACATACACTTGTAGGTCCAAATGGAACATTCTTAGGTGCTACAAATTTTGATAACTACTCTGTCAAAGTTTGGCAATTTTTTGCTCTTAGGGATCTTAAGTGACTTCATCAAAAGCCTGTAGTCCAAAACAATAGGGACACTTGGGGTACAAAATGAGACCTCCCCTAGCATTCAACTTCCTAATTGGCATAGTTAGTTTGGCCCCACAAGGTGCGGAACACAAAATTTCACTCCTAGTACCTTTCCACTGCATGAAATTGAAGCATTCTGGAATATTGCATTCCTTGCCACCATAGGCAAATAAAATTGACTTAAAAAAACCTAAGTTAGGTATTTGTAGGTGGACCTGACATCCACCTATACATGAAAAGAAGACATTTGTAGGTGTCATGATTTGATAGAACAACCAGTCCAAAGTTTGACACCTTTTTTTGTCTGAGGGCTCTTGAGAGATTGTCTCTGTCTGATGTAGATGATAATGACTAGGAGGATTTACTACCAAAAAGACACCTCCCCTAGCATTCACCTACCCACTCCAATGTGTTGGTGCAATCAGTTTGGCCCCATGAGGTGCGAAATGCAAAATTTCATTCCTAGCACCTTTCCACTGCATGAAACCGAAGCATTTTGGAACATGTTGTGTTCCTTACCACCATAGGCAAATGAAATTGATTTCAAAACAAATAAGGTAAGAATTTATAGGTGGACCTAACATCCTATACATGCAAAGAAGACATTCCTAGGTGTCACGGTTTGACAAAACAACCAATCCAAAATTTGACACATTTTCTTGTCTTAGGGCTCTTAAGAGATTGTCTCCGTCTCATGTATTTGATAATGACAAGTAGGCTTCACCACCAAAAATACTCCTCTCCTAGCATTCACCTACCCACCCCAACATTTTGGCGTAGTTGGTTCGGCCCCACGAGGTGCAGAATGCAAAATTTCACTACTAGCATCTTTCCACTGCATGAAACTAAAGCATTTTGGAACATTGCATTCCTTGCCACCATAGGCAAATGAAATTGACTTAAAAACACCCAAGGTAGATATTTGTAGGTGGACATGACATCCACCTATACATGTAAAGAAGATGTTTGTAGGTGTCACAGTTTGACAAAATGGTCGGTCCAAAGTTTGACACCTTTTTTGCCTTAAGGCTCTTAAGAGACTGTCTTCGTCTGATGTAGCCAATAACGACTAGGAGGTTTTGCCACTGAAAAGACACCTCCCCTAGCATTCACCCACACACCCTAACATGTTAGCATAGTTGGTTCAACCCTGCAAGGTACAGAATGTAAAATATCACTCCTAGCACCTTTCTAGTAGATGAAACTAGACTAAAAGCTATGTTGTAATCTCCATTTTTAGGTCTTTCCTCTACTCTCCTTAGGTTGATATGGTGTTCTCACTTGATCCAGTGTGTTCTAGGGCATTAATCAAAGGTGTCCTCCAATGTGTTCTCCAATTTATGCCTTGTTCTTGCAATTCAACACTCAATACTAGATACAAAGGCACGTGAACTATTTGACAAGACACCTCAAAGAGATCCCATTTCATGGAATGCATAAAGGATTTTTAGAACATGGTACATGGACATCCATCAAAGCATAAAGGATATGGGAATTTTGTCAGATGTTGTAGTTGCAACTTCCCTAGTAGACATGTATGCAAAGTGTGGAAGCATAGACAAGGCACATGAACTATTTGACATGATGCCTCAAAGAAATGTCATCTCATGGAATGTAATGATTGCAAGACATGCATAAAATGGATTTTTTGATAAGGCTTTAGAAACTTTAAAGCAACTGCAATTAGTGGGTTAAAGAAAATGTAGAAAGGTGAAATGAGGCTATGCAAGCATCTAGAAACCATATAGAAGGTGAAATGAGGATATATGAATCATGCCAAACATGTCTCTCTCTCTTCCTCTCTTCCTCATTTTTCTCTTTCCATAACCCATATGGACAAAGGTGAAATGAGGATATAATGTTAAACATATAATCTCCCTCTCGGTCTCTCTAAGTCTCTCTCTAACTAAACATATAATGTCAAGCATTTATCTAATGTGAGATGAAGGTATGAAATAGATGTCAAACATATAGAAGGTGAAATGAGGATATGTTTAACATGTAAGATGAGAAATTATCTATGATTATCATATCAAATCTAGTAGTTTCTATATCAAATCTAATAGTTTATGTTGAATAGGGCCAGACAATTGAGAGGGGGGGTGAATCAGTTGTCTCCAAAACTTCAAAACAATTAACACATTAACTTATTAAACTTTGTTATAGATCTTAATCATGAAAGCATAAACTCAAAAACTAAAACACATAAACATATTCAACACATCAGACACTAGATTTTTACATGGAAAACCCTATAGGGGAAAAACTACGGTGAGTGTTAGCTCACAAGATAATATGTAATATCAATACCAAAAATCAAAGTCTCACTGCCAAAGGGCTCACTACCTAGGGATCACTACCATTAAGGACTCACTATTCAAAATGAATGCTCACTGCAAAAAGGGTGGCTTACTGCCAAAAGGTTGAACTGAGATAACAACATCTACACCATGCCAAAGTTCAATTCCATTGAAGCACAAACACCTCTGCTCTACTCAGCTACTTTACTTCGCACTTATCTTCACATCTGTGCACTTGGATACATTTTCATGAATTCATTTCAAGTATTTATATACTTCATCAACCTTGGAATGATCATCAAGGTCGGCATTACAATCATCAACTGTTGGAACAATCTCCAAAGTCAGAAAACATACGTTACATCAAAATAGGTCTGGACCTAAACAGATTTACAAGGAAAATAAATGAATGTAGATCACACCATGCCTTAGCTAGGACTCAAACACGATCTTCCATGCTACAACACACTATTACACTTGTTCAATCCAAGAAGCATAACCGTTAAAAGTATCTTTAATCAAGTTAGCTAGGACTTAGCAAAAACACTTAAACCTTTGAGTGCACACTTCACCACGATTCAATTTGTCATCTGTGGACCCTTCAAAAAGTATGAAAATGATCTAGAGACAACCACAAACACCTGGAATCCTCCAAACTCATTCGCACTAACCACACCATCATTTACTTGAACAATCTTTCATCCGGACGTCTACAACAACACTATCAACATTTCAAACATAGAATATAAGGTTTTTAGAGCTCCAAATCACAAACCACTTTGATAGAAGGTATCTATCATCATAATAAGCTTAAGTCTAGAACTGTAAGAAAAAAGGATTAACTGCGGAGAAATGCGGAGCAAAATACTTTCTCCCTGTCACCATTGAATGCACAAAAAATATTGTCTTTACTCTGGTGAACATAACTCACTCAATTCTTCATACTAGAGGCTCAAACTCAGAATATATCATCTTTAGACACTCCTTAACTTAAATTCCAATCCACAGATAAAGAAATTCAATCTGGAGGATATGTGGAGTAAAACACTGCACTGATCTTCTGTAAGCCAAAATAGTCTGCAACACATAGTTTCCTCCAAAGGAGCAAATTTTCTTAAAAGCACTTGGAAACTCAATATCAGAAAGACTTTCTCAATATCTTCAATAATTTCAAAGCACTTAACTCAATATAATTAGTCATCAAAATAAGAGCACAGTTGACATTAATGACAACATAGATATGTTGACATCAATGACAACACTAGAAGCACATACTTGCAACAATCTCCCCCTTTGTCATTAATGGCAACATTGATGTGGAAAACTATAATAACCATTAAGACAAGATTCTGCATTGATTACTTTCTCCCCCTTTCTTTTTACACATCTAAACTCTTTCTCCTTCTAAGTTTTTACGATGATTTCTGTCCCCCTTTGACATCAATGGCAATGGGTGTCTTCTCATTTCCTCTGCACATACTTGCATACCACTACTCTATTCAGGAACTCATGTATCAGCAACAACTACCTACTCCCCCTAAGAGTTAGCCTTCAAAAACATCAATCCAGATTAAATAAAGCTTTGAACACCACTTGATTGATGCACTTCCCATACATCTTAGTTTAGAGCAGGAGGGGTAATAACCCCTAACTTCTCCCTGAGATACTCAAAGGCATCCTTAGGTAGAGGCTTTGTAAAAATGTCTGCAATCTATTCCTTTTTAGGGACATACTCCATCTTAACTTCATTTTCTGTCACTTTTTCTCTCAAGAAGTGATACCTTATTGCTATATGCTTTGTCCTTGAATGCATCACCAGTACAACACCTATATCCTTCAATGTTTTTTTCATCTAAAGAACTTGAGTACAACAACATGCTACTACTATGTATTTTGCCTCTATAGTAGACAAAGAAATTGACTTTTACTTCTTACTTAGCCATGAAACTAACCTGTTTCCCAAAAGGAAAGCACCTCCACTTGTACTTTTCCTGTCATCAGCATCTTCGGCCCAATCTGCATCTGTATAAGCATTAAGTGTGAAATCAGTATCTTTAGGATACCACAATCCATAGTCTGAAGTCCCCTTCAAGTACCTCATAATCCTCTTGACTACCATCAAATGTGACTCTTTGGGATCCTCTTGAAATCTTGCCACAAGATAGACTGCATGCATTATGTCCAGTCTAGTATAGGTTAGATAGAGCAATCCTCCAATCATAGACCTATACTTTTTCTAATCAGTCTTAGGTGATTCATCACTCTTTCTTAGCTTACAACCAATTATCATAGGAGTGCATACTGGTTTAGAATCCTCCATTCCAAACTTTCTCAACAATTCTTTCACATACTTGGACTGAGAAATGAAAATCCCTTTTTCTGATTGAGTAATTTGTAGTCCTAAGAAGAAATTCATTTCACCAGACATGGACATTTCAAATTCCTTTTGCATTTTCTCTGCAAATCTATTACACATACCTTCATTTCCTCCAAAGATAATATCATCAACAAAGACTACAACAATCAGAATTTGATCATTATTGATTTTGAAATAGAGATTGTTGTCAGCAAAACCTTTACTAAACCCTAATTGCAGCAAATACTTATCCAATCTAGCATACCAGGCTATAGGGGCTTGCTTAAGTCCATACAAGGATTTCTTCAATCTACAAACCTTATCACCTTGATCTGATGACTGAAATCCTTCCAGTTGTTCAATGTAAACTTGTTCTTCCAACTCTCCATTCAAGAATGCAGACTTCACATCCATCTGATATACTTTGAAATCTTTATGTGCAACAAATGCCAAGAACATTATTATTGCTTCAATCCTTGCTACCAGAGCAAAAGTCTCTTCAAAATCTATACCTTCAACCTGAGAATAACCTTTGCATACTAATCTTGCTTTGTTTCTTACCACTTCTCCACTTTCATTCATCTTGTTTCTAAAAACCCCATTTAGTTCCAATCACATTCTTATCAGCAGGTCTGGGAACCAATTCCCATGTCTGATTCTTCTCAATCTACTTTAGCTCTTCTTCCATAGCCTTTACCCAATTCTCATCTTGACAAGATTCATTCACTATTTTTGATTCAATCTTTGAAAGTAGACAGTAGTTCACTTGTTCTTCTGCAACTCTTTTCTTTGTCAATACTCCTTTGCTTTTATCACCAACAATCTAATCTTTAGAGTGACTGATCCTTACATACCTTGGGGTCTTCATAGTACTTTCTGGAGCCATTCCTTCATCATCTTGACTATCTTTCAAATCAATTTTGTCTTCAACATTTGAATCTGTAGGTTCATCTGATTCATAGCCATCTAAATTTGATATCTTTACAAAGTCTTCATCAACCTTCACATTTGCACTCTCAATGATCTTCTTCAGTCTTTTGTTGTAGCACCGGTAAGCCTTGCTCTTAGTGGAGTATCCAAGGAAGATTCCTTCATCACATTTAGCATCAAACTTACCTAACTCTTCATCTCTTCTGATATAACATTTGCTTCCAAAAACTTTGAAATACTTAATTGTGGGAACTCTTCCATGCCATAATTCATAAGGAGTTTTGGTAGCATTACCTTTGATTTGAACTCTATTTTGGATGTAGACTATAGTATGTATGGCTTCTCTCCAATATACTTCCGGGAGGTTTAATTCTTTCATCATTGACCTAGCAGCCTCTTGAACCATCCTGTTCTTTCTTTCAACAACTCCATTCTACCGAGGAGTTCTAGGAGCATATAATTGTCTCTTTATCCCATGTTCTTCATAGAACATATTGAACTCATTTGATGTAAAATATCCACCTCTATCAGACCTTAAGCACTTGATCCTCAAATCGAACTCATTCTTAACCATCACCTTAAAAACTTTAAACTTGTCTAGGGCTTCTGATTTATTCTTTAAGAAAGTAACCCAAGTCATTCTAGAATAATCATCAATAAGCAACATGAAATACCTGTCTCCTTGTAGACTTCTTGTTCTTGTAGGACAACATAAGTCAGTGTGCACTAGTTCAAGCAATCCAACAGAAAATTGTTCCTTGCTTTTGAAATTTGTCCTTGTCTTCTTCCCTAGCTGACATTCCTTGCAAATAGTATTAACAGGGTTCACAAGTTTTGGCAAATCTCTCATAGCTTATACTGAACTTATCTTCACCAAGTTGTCAAATTAATATGACACATCCTTCTATGCCACAGCTAACTCTCATCTATCTATACCAACAAACAATATTCATTAGTTCCTCTCAAATGATAAATGTTACCTTTAGTCTTTTTGCTAGTAGTAATCACTGTTTCAGAGCTTTCCATGATCTTGCATCCATTATCCTTGAATCTCATATCATACCCTTTGTCACACATTTGACCAACACTCAAAAGGTTATGCCTTAAACCCTTCACATACAAGACATTATCTATATTGTGTTTTCCATCAAAAGAAATAGATCTTCTTCCACAGATCTTACCAGCTGCATCATCTCCAAACCTAACCAGTCCTCCATTATACTTTTCCAAATTTACAAACTTACTTTTATCACTAGTCATGTGTTGTGAACATTTGTTGTCAATAATCCATTCATCCTTATCCTTTTCAACCTAGCAGACAAACAAGGCACTTTCTTCCATTGGTTTTTCTTCCTTATCATAGCTAGCAGGATTAGTAGACATAGGTTCTTCTTTAATAGCAATAAACATACATTCATTTCCAATAGTATCATCAGATTCATCATCAATTACACCATCATCATCAATATCTCTAACATAATAACACTTCTTTATGAGTTTAGGTCTTCTTTCATACTTTTTCTTGCCTTTCTTAATTCTCTTTGGACACCTAGATGCATAATGACCAATCTTGCCACAAGAGAAACATTTGAATGCTAGTTTACCTTTGAACTTACTGGTACCTCTTTGCATTTGTCCACAAAGTTAGCTTCAATTTCTTTAAAGTCATCATCAGATTCCACAACATATTTCTTAGATTTGGAAGTCTTTGCTGAAGTACTTGCCTTGAAAGTAGTTTCAATATTTGGCAAAGCTTCACCAAACTCTCTCATTTCAAAGGTTGTAAACTTACCAAGCAATTGATCCATTGTAACCTTTTGCACTGCTATAAGTTCTTCAATTGCAGATACCTTGTGCACATAGGATTTTGGTAATGATCTCAAAATCTTCATGACAACCTCTTCTTCCTTGACACTTACTCCAAGACCCTTGATTCCATTGACAATCTCATCAACTTTCTGCATGTAGATTGTTATGTTCTCATCTTCACTCATCTTTAGGGCTTCATACCTCATTTTTAGATTTTGTATTTTAGCACTTTTTACTGTATCCTCTCCTTCATATAAGCTTTTCAATTTTTCCCAGATTTCATGAGTTGTCTCCAAGTCTTTAACCTTTAACAGCTCAGAATTTGACAAAGCACTTAACAGAGCATCTCTAGCTTTTCCATTTAATTCATATTGTTTGATTTCATCTTCATCATTTAGACCATTTTTAGGAACAATATATTATGTATTTACCATTTTCCAAACACTATAACCAAGAGAAATGAGATAACTTTTCATCCGTACCTTCCAGAGAGCATAATCTATTCCATCAAATTGTGGTGCCTCCTTCCTATGTGCCATCCCTAATCTACCTCAAGCTATTAGACTCTTTACTAAGGAACCCTCGTTTTGATACCCATTGTTGACAGGGCCAGACAACTAATAGGGGGGGTGAATCAGTTGTCTCCAAAACAACAAAACCATTAACACATTAACTTATTTAACTCTGTTATAGATCTTAATCATGAAAGCATAAACTTAGAAACTAAAACACAAACATATTCAACACATAAAACACCAGATTTTTATGTGGAAAACCCTATAAGGGAAAAACCACGGTGAGTGTTAGCTCACAAGATAATATGTAATATCAATACCAAAAATCAAAGGTTCATTGCCAAAGGGCTCACTATCTAGGGCTCACTGCCCTTAAGGATTCATTGTCCAAAATAAATGTTCACTGCATACAAGCTCACTGCCAAGAAGAAATGCTCACTGCAAAAAGGGTGGCTCACTGCCAAAAGGTTGAACTGAGATAACAGCATCTACACCATGCCAAAGTTTAGTTCCATTGAAGCACAAACACCTCTGCTCTGCTTTGCTACTTTACTTCGCACTTATCTTTGCATCTCTGCACTTGGATATATTTTCATGAATTCATTTCAAGTATTTATAGACTTCGTCAACCTTGGAATGATCATCAAGGTTGGCATTAAAATCATCAACCGTTGGAACAATCTCCAAAGTCGGCAAACATACGTTACACCAAAATAGGTCTGAACCTAAAAAAATTTACAAGGTAAAGAATTGAATATGAATCACACCATGCCTTAGCTGGGACTCAAACACAATTTTCCACACTATAACATGCTTTTACACTTGTTCAATCCATGAAGCATAATGGTTAAAAGTATCTTTAATCAAGTCATCCAGGACTTAGCAAAAACATTTAAACATTTGAGTGCACGCTTCACCACGATCCAATTTGTGACATGCAAACCCTTCAAAAAGTATGAACACAATCTAGAGACAACCACAAACACCTAGAAATCACCAAACTCATCTGCACTAGAACCACAACATCATTTACTTGAACAATCTTTCATCCAGACCTCTAAAACAACACTGTCAAAATTTCAAACATAGAATATAAGGTTTTTGGAGCTCCAAATCATGAACCACTTTGATAGAAGGTATCTATCATCATAACAAGCTTAATTCTAGAACCACAAGAAAAAAGGATTAACTGTGAAGAAATGCGGAGCAAAATACTTTCTCCATGTCACCACTAAATGCACAAAAATAACTGTCTTTACTATGGTGAACATAACTCGCTCAATTCTTCATACCAAAGGCTCAAACTTAGAATATATCATCTTTAGGCACTCCTTAACTTAACTTCCAATCCATAGATAAAGATATTCAATTTGAAGGATATGCAGAGCAAAATACCGCATTGATCTTTTGTAAGCCAAAATACTTTGCAACACACTATTTCCTCTAGAGGAGCAAATTTTCTCAAAAACACTTGGAAACTCAATATCAGAAATACTTTCTCAATATTTTCAATACTTTCAAAGCACTTAACTCAATATAATTAGTCATCAAAATGAGAGCACAGTTGACATCAATGACAACACAAATATGTTGACATCAACGACAACATCGAAAGCACATACTTGCAATAATTTCAATGTAATGACTATTATGAGATGTATACAAAAAGAAGAGTTAAACAAATATGTTAACTAACACTTAGCATCCATGTAATAATTTAACATAAACAAATTATATTTCCTTATATGATTCAAACTATGAATTTTTAGATTCATCTAAAAACAACTTATAAAGGCATAAATGATAAATCCTATGATTGCATGCACCTTTCCTTCCACCCAACATTCTCCTAACAAAAATACTATATTTTATGTTTCATATTCCATGCTTTCCTTAATACAAAAGTGTAAAATTTACCTAATAATATATACAAAAACTAATTATATGAAAACCATATCATAATTTGTTGCCAATTGTAACAACCCTCGTGTTCACATTTTGGTTGTTGCTTTTCCTTGATGAATTTTGATACTATTATGATGTTGACATGATTAGTTATTATGCTAGATTACATGCTTATATGTTCATATACTGTTATCATTGCTTTTGTATGATCATGGACCGGAAAGGGATGATGTCATAACACTCGTATCCGAAAGGTTTACGATGTCATGACCCTCTTCTTGATGCTTACTATTTCTTCAGCTATGATGTATGTTATATGCACATGTGCTTTGATGTGTGATCAGAGTGATGCAAGTATTGGGTAACGACTCTGCCTAGACTCACAGACCTGAGCATACTCATATTCTCTGATGGTGGTTACTAGAGATAGTCACACTAGCCTAAACCACCTGATCCCTGTCATCGTCTCCATTCAGGGATGAGTTCTTGACGTGTGTTTTTCCCTCAGATGCCACCTAGCTATCATCTGAATGCCTTGTCCTTATTGAGTCTATAGCGAGTGGGTATAGTATTGGAGTCATTTTCTTGTGGTTGTTTGGGGTGTATATTCATGTATCTCTATTTCATTGTGATATGTGTTCTTGATGTGGTCATGGTGTTGTATTTCTGCATGATCTCTGGTGATGGGTTAGGTTGGGCATATTAATTGGTCTTTTAAACTATAATCCCAAAGATACATCCATGACATTCCTCGTTTACCTTGGGAGTAGAATGGAATAAAATATAAGTAATGAAAAGGAAGAAAAAGGGGAGAAGGATACATTATTATGGATTATTCATTCATTCATGATTACTCATGCTCCAGATTTGGGGAAAATGGAGAGGCAACTAGGGTTTCTGTACTGGAGAGAGAAGAAGGAGCATCTAAATTTCACTCTATTCCCTGCAATTTTTATAATTTCTGGGTAACTTTGGTACTCTCTCTACAAATCCATGGTATCCAGGATAGTTTTACATCTGGTTTTATGCTTGCAAATGTCCTCTTTGAGTCTTTATTAATGGAAGTCTTTACCCTGTTCCAAAGCCACGTTTTGGTACAGTGAGGATGTTGTAAGAGCCTTGGTTTTGGGTTTACATCTACCAATTGCTTTTGGTTTGAAAGCTTCCTAAGGCCATTTTAACATAATTATTTTGTGATTTTCTTGCTATCATTGTATTGCATGAGACAACAACTCTTTGAGGCTTTTTGTCATGCATCCAAATGTTGCATACATGCCTACCAAGGCAGTTGGAAGTACCTTATCTACTGAACCCCTCTACCATTACAGTTTGATGGACATTCTTCTCTGTTTTAAAGCTCCCATTATGCCATGGGCAGGGAGGATACTGGCATAGGCCGCGATGAATGGATTTACATCTGCCATTGCATTACATGAGAGTTTCTATAGTCTTTTTAACAAATCCTTTTTGTGCATTTCTTGCCATCGTGGCAGTCCAAGAGACCACCTTGCTAAGGTATTTTGTCAAGTAGCTCACATGCATGGTCTATGGCATGGGCTAGGAGGATGCTGGCAGCACCATGAAATTTGTCTCTATGTTTGGCAATTGCATTCACTTAAAAGCTTCTTAAACCCTTTTAACAAATCTATTTTGTGCGCATCCTGCAATTAGCGCATTCCATGAGGTGATGTCGCTTTTGAGGCATTCTACCTAGTAGTTCATGTGCATTGTCTATGCTTCTACTTTATGCATTTGGAGCCATTTTGTTAGACAGTTTACAAGCCTTCACTATGATTCCACATTTTGGATACATGTCAACCAAGGCACTTGCAATGTTAACAGCTGACAAAAAATTCCCTTTCCATTATGCTCAGATCGACGTCCCTACCCTGTTCAAAAGCCTCCATTTTGGCACAGGAAGGGAGGACATAGGAAAAGGTTGAGGGATATGGTTTTACAACTTTATATTGCATTCGTATGAAAGTTTCTAAAGTATTTTATAGATCCATTTTGTGTGTATCCTATAATTATTGCATGCCATGAGATGACACCGATTTGAGGCATTCTGTTAAATAGTTACACACCTTGTTTATGCGCACACATTTTGCATTTATGTCTACCATAACACTTCCAAACTTAACATTTGATAAAATTCCCTTTTCGTTATGCTTTGATGGATGTCGCTTCCACAAGAAAAATGTTCCCTATTTAAAATGATGGAAACGGTTCGCATCTCTCACCAGTTTTCTCTCTTGCAATAACCTTGGAAATGTATTGTTGTTGTAGTATGTCAACCAACACAAACTCTATGATTCCTATCACTCTAATAGTGCTCCACAGTTCACATTTATCAAACCAAATGCTATTGCCAACTTTTCACCTTGGTGGCAGCGAAAGAGATTCCTTCTGAGGTCCTTGAAACTAGAAATTATCCTATTGTTCCCCTTTACCAGCAGCAAACAATTTATTCTGACAACTACCATAGGATTAGTTGGCATCACAATGATGATGTTTTGGGTGCTCTTAAGACTACGAGCACTATCAAGAAGGTTAACCTGGAACTCACAACAACTGGTTGTAGCTTAGAAGCAATAAGGGTTCCTTATGTAACTAAAACATGTACATCTCTTAATTTAGGAATAAATTATGTTGTAAGATATCAATGTATGCATATCATCCAGCTCTGTGAGTTCTAGTTTAGCAATTCTTTTGGCCTATTAAAGATTGCTTTCGTCACTTCTTTTTCAACATAGTTGTTTTTATGAGGTCTGTGTGGGAAATGTCCTTGAAATGTAGGCCTTGTGAGCCCTTATGGACTGGTTCAATACTTGGTTGCATGTTGAGCTTGTTGGAGTTGGGTGTAGACGATAGGGTAGGCATGGAAGTAGTTCCCAATGTGGCATTGAGCAAGAGTGCTCACTTGTAGGCTAGTTGGAGGAAACACGAACTATGTGCTTGTGAGAGGCTTGTGGTTTTGAGATGGGTACTATTGTTGAGCCACTTCCTTCTTGTTGTCCCTATCCTCTCACCCCTCTTTTTTTGAGTGGTGCTTCATGGGCATGATTTTGGTTGCCTTATTTATGCCCTCCGTGACCCCTGGGTGTTTGTGGTGTTCATGTGAGCTTGTGACCTTAAGGTTTTCCTTGTGTGATGGTGTATGAAAGTCATCCTTTTCCACTATTTTTATGCTTGTGTTTGGGCTATGTGACTACCTCCGAGCACGGTGGGGTGGTCTCTTGCGAGTCCACATGGTTGGGAGGCGTTGCCACCACCATTGGGGACCGGTGTACATGTTATTGGAGCACTAGTTGGGATGTTCTCTCTTGTTTTTATTTTATCAATTTTTATATCTTATCCATGGCTATGCCATTATATTTATGTTTATTATTTTATGTAATTTGTACCCTCTTGAGAGAGATGATGTAAATTATATTAATGAGAAGAAAGGAGATGTTGTTTTATTTTGGTTTACAGTTTTTCGGTGTTGGTATCGGACCCACTTGTACTATGATGATCATTATGGCTCTATGTTTATAAGTGGAAATGGGTTATAGAAACATTTGAGTTGGTGTTTAAAATGAATGTAGTTTTAATAATGTTTTCATTGGAGGGTGAATTAGTCCTCTCTTCTGGGTTGTACATTCGGCCATCCTTGGCCATGTATGTTGTCAATCTACCGAGTTGGCAACTGTATTAGGTGTATGTTATCACCTTGTATTCAAAAAAAATATTCTTGCCCTCTTTTGGCCCTTGTCCTTTGGGGTTGCAGGGTGGGATGTTACATATGGTATCAGAGCCCATGTTGACACACTAGGAGCTCTAGCATACTTGAGCCTTCTATGTTTCACTATGTTTGGCATGTGTGGCATGAGCTTGTTATATTGTTTTTATAGTCTTGATAGCTTTCTGCCTTAGCATGGCATTAGTGGGTTAAGTTACAACCCCATGATTAGAAATCGGCCTTACCTTACTCAATTGGACTAGAGTGTTGACCTTGGTTGAGAGTCTTCCATGGTTAAGAGTGATCACTCTCCCATGTTATAAGATGAGGGTAGGAATGTTCTGCCTTGTGTGTTTGTGGGTTGAAGGTAACTTGGGTTTCCTAATTACCCTTGCTTGGATATGCTCTTCTTGTGTCTTCCCTTATGTTGCTAGTGAATGAAATGACCCTAATTGGTCATGAATTGCTCTTGTAATTATTTCTTATATTATAGATGTAAAGGATGATAGGATGTAGTTGTTTGTGGATGTGGATAGATTAGTTCGATTGCTCCATGCTCTCTTGTAAGTGTTGGATGATTGCTGATTTTTCTTATAACCTCTTAATATGCTAGAGCTGCTACAATTTATCATCCTTGGTAACATATTGAAGTCATGGAAATACTAATGGTTCCTTAAACTTTCCCTTAGTAGAATTTGCATGTTTGTATGATGAATATTGGATAGCATGTAATGTCTTGACTTGAGATGAAATCTATCTTTCTCTCCTCTTCTTAGTTGTCAATAGTTGACAAGATGTTTGAATAATGGCATATGGATTTAATTAGTATGTTAGAATTGCAATAAGTAAAAGATTTAGTGAGATAGGAGTGAAGAAGACCTTATGCTTGTTATGGTTACGTATTGAAAGTGATTATATGTTAATTAGTGCCTCCTTGCTTAATGAGATTGAATGAGGGCGGTAATTTCTTAGTGGATATATCTTGTAGATGAAATTTGATCTCCTCAATTGCATTGTGGTTTTAATGAGATCATTTAAGTGAACACTTGTACTTTAATTCAAACTAAAAATAGTGAATGCTAAGGTAATAAGAATGTTGCATATCTTTCTTTGAGTGAGCAATTGAATGCCATTGACATAGCCAAGATTACTTATGCTTATATGTATGGATGTGAATGTTGGGAAATAACTAGGGTTCCTCAACCAAACTCATTTAATTGTGTTGCTAGTTCTCATTTTCTTGTGAATGAATGGTATTGTTGTGACTTGTGATATGATGTCGCATCATGTGTTATTATGAGATGAGAGTGTAATGGGTGTAAAATGAGATGTATATCATTATGTGAACATCCATTGATGTATTCCTGTTTAGTGTTGTGATTAACTAATGCTTGAGATGTTTGCCCATGGGATGGAGATACTACGTACCCATCCATGGAGGATATGTATGGATTATGTGTATGGGGGAAACCATACCATCTATGTGTTTTCTGTTGTCACCCTATTGACTGCCAACCCAAGGGTTGTCAATATGTGGAGGGGTAGTAGTAGCAACAAAGTTCCTTGGGAGGGATTTGGACGGCATACGTATAATGGTGGTGCGAAATGACGGTGATCATTTCAACCTCCCAAGAAAGTACTCACTGCTTCCCCTTATTAATGGACTAGATACTTGGTTCATACAGTGTTAGCCTAATCTGCACAATTCTTGAGGATGACATTAGTTGTGGTATGAGCCCCTGTGATAGCTATGATCTTACCCTGATGTGATTGTATATGAGCCCCAGCATGTGTGAAGGGATGTATCCTGTGCTGAGAGGTATTCTGTATTGCTCGTTTTCCAATGCGATGCCTTAGATACGATGTCATACCCCACTGATGTTCCGACATAGTGTTGGTGATGATGTCATGTTGTTGATGGTAGTGAGCTAGGCTCGAGGACATGATGCCATGTACCTAGATATGTGATGGTGTAGTATATATGTTGTGTTCCTACTTGTGCTGGAGGAGTGGTTTCTCGCACAGAGTAGAGGGTTCGCTCAAGATTGCCACAATTTTGATTGGGTGGCATGTGAGTGGAACCTAGCCATGTGTACCTTTGGCTTGGTGTGTTTCTGCATGTGTTTTCTCCATGGGTACACACTCTATGGGATGTTCCTATGAGTAGGACATTGCCATGCGGTATACGGCCATTGTGTGCTTTCTTCGCTTGGCATATACCATGCATGGTCGCGCTGCATGAGGTATGTGACCTGGGAGTTCTAGCACATTACCTTTCCATGTGAGGGTTGCATGAGTTGGCCGCACCCACATGAAGGAATGTGGAGATAGTCATGTTTGTTTTCCTCCTTCTTCGTGTGGTGACTAGAGATAGTCATGTAGTGTTGTAATGTGTATATTTTAAAGATTGTGAATATTCCTTTTCGGTTATTGATGACTTTTACTTTGCTTGTGTGGACCAACACTTTGGTTTATCTTGCTTGTATTGGTTTAGCCATGGATGATTTTCTTGGCATATAACTCTTGTGGTTACATTTGATTTATTGTTGAAGATTATGCACATTTTTCTTACTTTATTGTTGGAATTGAGATTTACTCTTCCTTATTATATTTTTGGTGGGTAAACTCATTGACTTTTCTATTTTCAAATGCTAGTATTTTGTTGTGATGTGATTCCTCATCAAGTATGGTGAGGTCCACCTGTTTGAGTGTATACGAGGAAGCAGACACAGGGAAACCCTTAAGGATGGGGGTATGTGTAAGCTATTCTAAGCTCTAATTCACTACCTTCCTATTGTTTGACTATCTCTTGGAGGCTAAAACCCTTACACAAGAAAGAGACATGTCATTGTGGCTTGTATGGAAGGGCTCACTAAGTGGGTCAATGCCATCAAGACACATGGATTTGGATATTGGACATGGTTATTGGTTATGGATATTAGACATGGTTAGTGGTTATAGATATTGGACATGGTTATTGGTCATGGACTCATGGATATAATTGGATATGGATGGTACTACGTCATCCATGTGAACCCCTAATGCAGCCTTGTGATGTGAATAAGTATGTATGTATGTGTAAGTTGTACATTTTTTCATGGTTGCGGTTGCATATTAGAAGTTAAATCTACATCATCATACCTGGTAAAGAGAGAAGTTTATGCGTTTAATGCATAGAGATGTCATGCATGCTATGAAAGTGGAGGTCGTAAATCCTATAAATATGCATATATGTATGTTTGTGAACTCCATTTTATAGATAGTTGCATATGAAAAGTTAGAGAACTAGAAATTTTGTATAATTAAAAAGTGCATTTTGCTGCAATTATGTGATTTTTCTAGCGTTAAGGTGAAAATTGATAGTGTAAGCAACTAATTGGCTATTTGAGATAGTGATTCTTTGAGAAAATTGAATGTAATGGCATCATTCTTTATTTTGATTGGAGAAAATTGTTATATGCTAATGTATATTTTGTAAGAAATGAGTGCCTTGCCTATTCCTTACCCATGTATTGAGATTGAATTGCATGTAATTGTGCATGTGATAACATGATTTTTATAATTGTATCAAATTTAATGGAATAATGTGTGCTTTGGCTGCATCTTAGCATTTGCAGGCTTCCAAGAGTAAGCCTAGTCCTAGGGGGCTAGGATGTAACAACCCCAGTGTTCGCATTTTGGTTGTTGCTTTTCCTTGATGAATTTCCATACTATTATGATGTTGACATGATTAGTTATTATGCTAGATTACATGCTTATATGTTCATATAATGTTATCATTGCTTTTGTATGATCATGGACCAAAAAGGGATGATGTCGTAATACTCGTATCCAAGAGGCTTACAATGTCATGACCCTCTTCCTGATGCTTACTATTGCTTCAACTATGATGTATGTTATATGCACATGTGCTTTGACGTGTGATCGGAGTGATGCAGGTATTGGGTATCGACTCCGCCTGGACTCATAGGCCTGAGCGTACTCTTATTCCCTAATGGTGGTTACTGGAGATAGTCACGCTGGCCTAAACCACCTAATCCTCGTCATCATCTCTGTTCGGGAAGGAGTTCTTGACGTGTGTTTTTCCCTTGGATGCCACCTAGTTGTCGTCTGAATGCCTTGTCCTTATTGAGTCCGTAGCGAGTGGGTATAGTATTGGAGTTGGTTCCTTGTGGTTGTTTGGGGTGTATATTTGTGTATCTCTATTTCATTGTGATATGTGTTCTTGATGTGGTCATGCTATTATATTTTTGCATGATCTTTGGTGATGGGTTAGGTTGGGCATATTAATTGGTCTTTTAAACTATAATCCCGGAGATACATTGATGACATTCCTCATTGACCTTGGGAGTAGAATGAAATAAAATATAAGTAATGAAAAGGAAGAAAAAGGGGAGAAGGATACATTATTATGGATTATTCATTCATGCATGACTACTCATGCTCCGGATTTGGGGAAAATGGAGAGGCAACTAGGGTTTCTGTACTAGAGAGAGAAGGAGCATCTAATTTTCACTCTATTCCCTACAATTTTTATAATTTCTAGGTAACTTTGGCACTCTCTTTGTAAATCCATGGTATCCAGGATAGTTTTACATCTAGTTTTATGCTTACAAATGTCCTCTCTGAGTCTTTATTAATGGAAGTCTTTACCCTGTTCCAAAGCCCCGTTTTGGCATAGTGAGGATCCTGTAAGAGCCGTGGTATTGGGTTTACATTTGCCAATTGCTTTTGCTTTGAAAGATTCCTAAGGCCATTTTAACATAATTATTTTGTGAGTTTCCTGCTATCATTGTATTACATGAGACAACAACTCTCTGAGGCTTTCTGTCATGCGTCCAAACGCTGCATACATGCCTACCAAGGCAATTGGAACTACCTTATCTGTCGACCCCTCTACTGTTACAGTTTGATGGACATTCTTCTCTGTTTTAAAGCTCCCATTATGCCACGGGTAGGGAGGACACTGGCATAGGCCGCGATGAATGGCTTTACATCTACCATTGCATTGCATGAGAGTTTCTATAGTCTTTTTAACAAATCCTTTTTGTGCATTTCCTGCCATCGTGGTAGTCCAAGAGACCACCTTGCTAAGGCATTTTGTCAAGTAGCTCAGGTGCATGGTCTATGGCATGGGCTAGGAGGATGCTGGCAGCACCATGAAATTTGTCTCTATGTTTGCCAATTGTAGTCACTTAAAAGTTTCTTAAGCCCTTTTAACAAATCCATTTTGTGCATATCCTGCAATTAGCGCATTCCATGAGGTGATGTCGCTTTGAGCCATTCTACCTAGCAGTTCACATGCATTGTCCATGCTTCTACTTTATGCATTTGGAGCCATTTTGTTAGATAGTTTACGAGCCTTGTCTATGATTCCACATTTTGGATACATGTTGACCAGGGCACTTGCAACGTTAACAACTGACAAAAAATTCCCTTTCCATTATGCTCAGATGGACATCCCTACCCTATTCAAAAGCCTCCATTTTGGCACAGGCAAGGAGGACGCAGGCAAAGGTTGAGGGATATGGCTTTACACCTTTCTATTGCATTCACATGAAAGTTTCTAAAGTATTTTATAGATCCATTTTGTGTGTATCTTGCAATTATTGCATGTCGTGAGATGACACTGATTTGAGGCATTCTGTCAAATAGTTGCGCACCCTATCTATGTGCACACATTTTGCATTTATGTCTACCATAGCACTTTCAACCTTAACATTTGATAAAGTTCCCTTTTTGTTATGCTTTGATGGATGTTGCTTCCATAAGAAAAATGTTCCCTGTTTAAAATGATGGAAATGGTTCGTATCTCTCACCACTTTTCTCTCTTACAATAACCTTGGAAATGTATTGCTGTTGCAGTATGGAAACCAACACAAACTCTATGATTCCTATTACTCTAATAGTGCTCCACAAGGTATGTTTATCAAACCAAATGCTATTGCTAACTTTTCACCTTGGTAGTAGAGAAAGGGATTCCTTCTGATGTCCTTGAAACTAGAAATTACCCTACTGTTCCCCTTTACTACAGGCAAACAATTTATTCTTACAACTACCACAGGTTTAGTTGGCATCACAATGATGAAGTTTTGGGTGCTCTCAAGACTGCCAACACTATAAAGAAGGTTAACTTGGAACTCACAACAACCAGTTGTAGCTTAGATGCAATAAGGGTTCCTTATGTAACTAAAACATGTACAACTTTTAATTTAGGAATAAATTATGTTGTAAGATATCAATGTATGCATATCATCTAGCTCTATGAGTTCTAGTTTGGCAATTCTTTTGGCCTATTAACGATTGTTTTCGTCACTTCTTTTTCAACATAGTTGTTTGTATGAGGTCTGTGTGCGAAATGTCCTTGAAATGTAGGCCTTGTGAGCCCTTATGGGCTGGTTCAATACTTGGTTAAATGTTGAGCTTGTTGGAGTTGGGTGTAGATGATAGGGTAGGCATGGAAGTAGTTCCCAATGCGACATTGAGCAAGAGTGGTCACTTGTAGGCCCATTAGAGGATACATGAACTATGTGCTTGTAAGAGGCTTGTAGTTTTGAGATAGGTACTATTGTTGAGCTACTTCCTTCTTGCTGCCCCTATACTCTCAGCCATATTTTTTGAGTGTTGTTTCATGGGCATGATTTTGGTTGCCTTATTTATGCCCTCCGTGACCCCTGGGTGTTTGTGGTGTTCATGTGAGGTTGTGACCTTGAGGTCTTCCTTGTGTGGTGGTGTATGCAAGTCATCCTTTTCCACTATTTTTATGCTTGTGTTTGGGCCATGTGACTACCTCCGAGCATGGTGGGATGGTCTCTTACGAGTCCACATGGTTGGGAGGCATTGCCACCACCATTAGGGACTGATGTACAGGTTATTGGAGTACCAGTTGGGATGTTCTCTCTTATTTTTATTTTATCAGTTATTATATCTTATCCATGGCTATGCCAGTGTATTTATGTTTATTATTTTATGTAATTTGTACCCTCTTGAGAGAGATGATGTAAATTATATTAATGAGAAGAAAGGAGATGTTATTTTATTTTGGCTTATGGTTTTCCGATGTTGGTATCAGACCTACTTGTACTATTATGATCATTATGGCTCTATGTTTATAAGTGGAAATGGGATATAGGAACATTTTAGTTGGTGTTTAAAATGAATGTAGTTTTAATAATGTTTTCACTGGAGGGTGAATTAGTCCTCTCTTCTAGGTTGTACATTCGGCCATACTTGGCCATGTATGTTGTCGATCTACCAAGTTTGCAACTGTATTAGGTGCATGTTATCACCATATATTCAAAGAAAATATTCTTGCCCTCTTTTGGCCCTTGCCCTTCGGGGTTGCAGGGTAGGATGTTACACCAATAGGTTCATAATATATTTATTTTTTAGCCAAATAAAAGTTAGCTTAAATACTCATAATTCAACTATTGTTTCTTGGATTCAATTGTCTAGGAAACAATTTATATTGACTTTCTAGAAAATTTATTTTGAGAATAAAGTTTGTCTTTGCACCCCAATATGGGCAAATATCGGTTGATAAAAAAATTATAATACTAAGGGATCAAACTTCAAACATATTTCATACCTTACCTAATGTGTTGCAAATTCAATTCAAGTTACTAAGTATACTTCCCAAAAAAAAATCCACAAAAATCTTAAGATTTATAATTAACTCATGAATATTATATTCTTCACCAAGCTTGTAATTCTACCTAATCTTATAATTCAAAGCATAAAGAATATGGGAATTTTGTTAGATGTTGTAGTTGCAATTGCCCTAGTAGACATGTATGCAAAGTGTGGAAGCATAGACAAGGCACATGAATTGTTTGATAGAACACATCAAAGAGATGCCATCTCATGGAATGCAATAATTTCAAGTTATGCACAAAATGGATTTGTTTCAATAAGGCTTTAGAAACTTTCAAGCAAATACAATTGGCAAGTGTAAAGCCAAATTCCACAACCTTATCCAACATCCTCCCTGCCTATGCCAAAATGGGATCTTTGGAACAAGGTATGGACATCCATCAAAGCATAAATGATATGGGAATTTTGTTAGATCTGCTATAGTTGCAACTACCCTAGTAGACATGTATGCAAAGTGTGGAAGCATAGACAAGGCACATGAACTGTTTGATAGAAAACCTCAAAGAGATGTCATCTCACGAAATGCAATAATTGCAAGCTATGCACAAAATGGATTTGTTGATAAGGATTTATAAACTTCCAAGCAAATGAAATTGGCAGGGGTAAAGCCAAATTCCACAACCTTGGCCGACATCCTTCTTGCCTATTCTAAAATGGGATCTTTGGAATAGGGTATGGACATCCACCAAAGTATAAAGGATATGAGAATTTTGTTAGATTTGTTGTAGTTGCAACTGCTCTAGTAGACATGTATGCAAAGTGTAGAAGCATAGACAAAGCACTGAACTATTTGATAGAACACCTCAAAGAGATGCCATCTCATGGAATGCAGTAATTGCAAGATATGCACAAAATGGATTTGTTGATAAGCATTTAGAAACTTTCAAGAAAATGCAATTAGCAGGTGTAAAGCCAAATTCCACAACCTTAGCCAACATCCCCCCTGCCTATGTCAAAATGGGATCTTTGGAACAAAGTATGGACATCCATCAAAGAATAAAGGATATGGGAATTTTGTCAGATTTGTTGTAGTTGTAACTGCCCTAGTAGACATGTATGCAAAGTGTGGAAGCATAGACAAGGCACATGAATTGTTTTATAGAACATCTCAAAGAGATGCCATCTCATGGAATGCAATAATTGAAAGATATGCAAAAAATGGATTTGTTGTTAGGGCTTTAGAAAATTTCAAGCAAGTGCAATTGGAAGGTGTAAAGCCAAATTCCACAACCTTATCCAACATCCTCCTTGCATATGCCAAAATGGGATCTTTGGAACATGGTATGGACATCCATTAAAGCATAAAGGATATGGGAATTTTGTCAAATGTTGTAGTTGTAACTATCCTAGTAGACATGTATGCAAAGTGTGGAAGCATAGACAAGGTACGTGAACTGTTTGACATGATACCTCAAAGAAATGTCATCTCATGGAATGCAATAATTGCAAGATATGCACAAAATGGATTTTTCAATAAGGATTTAGAAACTTTCAAGCAAATGCCATTGGCAGGTGTAAAGCCAAATTCCATAACCTTAGCCAACATCCTCCTTGCCGCCAAAATGGGATCTTTGGAACATGGTATGGACATCCATCAAAGAATAAAGGATATGGGAATTTTGTCAAATGTTGTAGTTGCAACTACCCTAGGAAACATGTATGTAAAGTGTGGAAGCATAGATAAGGCATGTGAGTTGTTTGACAAGATTTCTCAAAGAAATGTTGTCTCATGGAATGCTATGATTGCAAGATATGTACAAAATGGATTTTTTGATAAGGCTTTAGAAACTTTCAAGCAAATTCAATTGGTGGGTGTAAAGCCAAATTCCACAACCTTAGCCAACATCCTCCTTACCTATGCCAAAATGGGATCTTTGGAACATGGTATGGACATCCATCAAAGCATAAAGGATATTATTTATGTTTACAAAGCCATATAGGCATACAACAAAATGCCCCAAAATCATATTTCCTATGGAGTGCTATCAAATAATCGATGACCCTTGCTTAGCTGTGAAGATGGAGAATCAGTCAACAACTCATGCTCTCTCATCCACCAACTAAACCTCCTTGATAGAGATTTTTGAAGCTCCACCTGTTTTAATACAATCAAACAATATCCACATTAATATAGAAAACATGAAATATACAACATGACATAAGTAATCAATCACTTACTGCAATTTGGTGATCCCTCTCAATCATTTGTTGTCTCTCTTCATTTGTAGTTTGATGGGTCGGTGCTGTGACCTCCTATGAGAAGCATGAACAAGAAAAATTGAGTAAACATGAATATCATCTATGGGAATTAAATGACGTGAGATAAAACAAGAAATACATAATGACATTTACATGTGACTGGCTCATACGTCGGTCAAAGGATTTGCAGAAAAAATAACTGCAACAATGCCCATGTCCGCTAATTGACGAACATGAGGGTCTCTAAATTTGTCATCAACCAAAAATAGAGTTCAAGGTCATTTCACCAAAATCGATACATAACACTATTTAAATGAATAATGGTTAGAAATGGTAAAATTTACCTCAGTGAAATTGCCCCTATGACCAACCCAACCAACTCTTCCTACTATTGAAGCTCCAACATCCACCTGTTCATCATCAAATTGTCACTAAATAAGATTACCATTGATATATGACAAAAAGTTTACATGTACTATATTTACTATCTTGTGACAGATTACATACCTGTTGACTCGACCTCCTATCATATCCTTGCAGTGGATGGCTAACAGACGCAGGATGGGTACTTTGACCCTGGAATTTCATAATGCATACACTTACCTACATTAATTTTGACTTATAATATCTATTAATATAATTAATTAGAGATTTAAAATATACAAATATATTAAATTACAAAACCTTCTAAAAAATTACCTATGAATGAATGCCAAAGGTCGTATCCAATAAGTCATCTATTAGTACAATATCATCCAATATGGATGTGTCCTATGCCTGCTCCTGCTCCTACCCCTATGTGGCATACTCCTGAAACTGTGGAGCATCCTCTCCAATGTCTGTATTATGAGTATCCCTTGACCTATAATCACATAAGGCTCCACATGATCGATAAAGATGCGGGGACCTACAACTACTACTCTGACCCTTACCAGCTTGGGAAAGATCATTGCCATGCTGTACTAAAGACTGGGTGAGGGAATTGAGAGAATGTAGGGTCTCCACCTCAACACTCTCCTTTAAAGTCAAAGGGAGTGAGATATGCTGTGGCCTCTCTAGGGGTCTAGCTAGACGATTCTAGTCATGGTGTGCCCTCGTCTATCATGTGCATAGCCACCACCTCTACCTTGGAAATCCCCCATATCAAAGTAATTTAGAATCTTTTTGATGATGAACTCGCAATAGATCTTCCAAAAAAAATATTGCGGGACTTCTCCATTATTACATGACCTAGGTTATCGAAGACCATCCACCACCTATCCCAAAAGTTTTGGGGTATTCCCTCATGCACACACCAATGAATTGGGAATCTTTTACAACTCTTGTGTAATGGCTGATTTGTTCTAGGATCAATAGAAGGCTTACATAGATCAGATTTCACTATTTTCTCATCTCTAACCTATTTGTATGATAATTTATCTGCATAAAATTCATGGCAACTCTCCCTATAGTTTGCCCATTGGTTGATTTGGTTTGTGACAGATTCAACATGAGAAATAATGGACTCCAAGGAAGTGACAAGGGATCTCTGATGATCATTGCTTCCATTTGGATTTTTTAACTTTTCAACTAAACTTTCAAGTTGTTTTTTATTATCTTTAATTTCTGAAATAGTTTTGTTGTGTGTCATGAGGATGGTGAGAAAGTGAAGGTAGAGTTTGAGGAGGGTTTTGAGGAGCATTTTGAGCCTCTTCTTCAAATGGAATCTCATCGGTTGGATTAGGGTTTTCGGGTATATTGGCTGGAAATTCAAAATAGAAATTCAATCAAAACAATTAAAAACAAATTGATTTCATTTTCAAATTTGGAAAAAAAGATGAAAAACCTACCTTGTTCAGTTTGTGGACCCTATTGAGCTTGTGCATGACGGGAATGGCACTGTGACATTGTTCTAGAGTGTTTCTCCCTCAATCTCCTTAATATGCGTTCACAAAATAACACTTTTCACATTCTCACAACTCCAAAATGCATAGTGAAAATGGCCCACTCACGGGTCTATTTATTTTTTATATCTTTAATAGTAAAAAATGTGACCATGTTATAACACGGTTGCATTTTATTTGCTCCCCCATCTTCATGCACACACCCGTATGAAGAATGCTCAAATGGAAAAGATTTAGTGTAAGAGACATGATCTCAAAACTAGTAAATACAAATGCAGAATCACAAGATTACCCCCTTGATTTGTTGTAATATAGCCCCCCGAAAAATAGACAAGTTTTGAGTACAATTTTTACTACTTGGAAGCCCAAATCAGCCATTTATAACTAATGGAATTTTTACAATCTGTAAAAATTGGCTATCCAAATCTAAAAAATACATGTATATTTGAAATCCTTGCGATTTTTTGATAAGTTTCAAAAAAATTGCAATTTTTTTATATTAAGGCTGAAAGTTATGCCTCATCAAAATTTAATACAAAAATAGGCTTTAAAGGCCAAAAATAGTAATAAATAACATAATTTGGGAAAATTAAGTTTACCAATATCTAGTCAACAAAACTAGTTTTTCATCAAAATATAAATTTGTAAAAATCGAACTCCCAGATTGCAAGTTATGATGAAAAGAAAAACTACCCCCTTTAGAAGCACATTACATAGCCTGGTGGTCTAGTTGGCCATAAAAAAAATGTAATAGTAAATGTTAAAGTTACAAGAAATACTAACATTAAATGCTAGCTATTACAATAATTATTAGCAAAAATGTTAGGTGTAACATTAAATGTTACAGCTTACAACAAATGCACCATAAAATGTTGCAGCAATAGAAAATGTTACAGTTAGCGTAAATCACTGGCAGTCACATAAAATGTTAAAGAATTAACATGAATTGCAATAGTTAGCAAGAAATGTTGGCATAAAATGCTAGAAGATGCTGGTGGTTAGGAGGAAATTATGACTCAAAACTTTGACGAGACCTTGGTGACCATGACGGAACTGCAAACTTTGACTACATTCAAGGATGTCGACTGTGACTGCTACCTACAGTTTGGAGAAATCAACCAAATCAAAGACTACGACTTGGGAATTTTCTCAGGCTTCATGGTGAAAATGGCCCTATGCACTATGACCTTGGTGGTTTGAAGGGCGATGGAATCTTCAATGAAGAATTCATACCCTAAGGCGTGGCAGTCAAGTCATGTACATGAAATATGAGACCTAGCATAAAGTGTAGGTGTGGCAACATTTTTTTTTACTTTTATCTCTTTTATTTGTGTGTGTGTATGGTTTGGCCTTTTGGAGAAGATCTCTTAAGCTAACCGCATGTTACTATAAAGAATCAAGAGCTCATCACGTGGATTGGGTAAGGTGAGTAAAGGACTAGATGCAACCAAATGGGTATCTATGGCTTTCTAAGACCCCCCTTATTGAGGAGGATTGGGAATATTCGCTTGTTAGCTTCTAGATAATACTATAGACTAGATTACCAATGAGAATTAGAGTAGGTAATAGCACTAACAAGGATAGGGATCAATTTAACACTAAAACATATTAAATTATTCAGATAGTTGGGGATGTAAAGGCATAAATTTAGTATAATGTGATCGAGATCTCATGACCTAGTAAAGATAAACAATGCATTAACAACATATGATTTGACTAAGATGATAATTAGGAAATAGCAATCACATGATACAACATGATGAAATGAACATAATGCAATGCAAATAAATGTTTTTGTTCTCGTGTATAGAATATTTCTTAAGGTGGAGTGTATCAATAGTTATGCCAAATTCTTCACTCTCCATTGTGCCACAAAAGAAAAGCATCAATCCCCACATCATCCTTGACTAAGTATGGGCTGATCCAATTCAGTCAATTTTTAGTCTTCACCAACTTTTTTATTGATTGAATTATCAATTCCTAGTACAACATTCCACACTAATAGGTTGGGAAGACACTTTTTTGATATAATGTTGGCTTACATTTCCTAGATAAGCTTCTTGTGTTTGTAGTGCTTAAGCCATTTTCATCCAACATATTAGGTTCAACAAGTCTAGCTACTCAATACCTTGTAGAGAGATACGGAGGCTAGGTATTTCATTCTCTAATGGTAAGACTACTTCATAATTTAATGTGATTATGAATGGAATTGCCCATGTTGGCTCTCAAAGTCGCAACTCCATTTCCCTAGAGAAGACACTCACTACTTATGAAGAATGACACAAGATAATGCAAGTAGAGAGGGAAAGATCATCAATAAGAAATGGATAGCCAAAGGCTAATGCATAGGATAGGGCTAGTCCTCTTCTTTAGGTTCTATAAAACCTAGGAGAGTGTTTCCCTAACATCTCTCATAAGACAACTTAAGAGAAATGAAAAATAAGACAATCAGGCCTTGACTAACCATGTCATAATGGAAGCTAGGAGTAGACCTTAATACCTCACTTCAAACATATTAAGATAAGCATGCACATGTAAGTAAAGATAGAAGCAAGTTTTAATCACTATTGATGAAACCCCTTAACATATCCTACACATGTGCCCCTTATAACCACTCTCACATGGACCTCTTATTGTTTGACGCACTACTAGCCCACACAAGATTTAGCACAAGTGAGAATATTGAGTCACATGAGAGAAGACAAGATACAAACTAATACTAAAACAAAAAGCAAAGATGTTTCTTGAATGATTTAAGTATGATGGTAGAGTGGGAGACCACTACAAACTTGTACCTTGATCCAATGGGAACCCAAGTCATTACCTTACCTTTAGCACCTACACAAGTGCAAGCTCACATTGAAAACTAGGAATACATTTGGTAACCATAAGCAATGCTCTATAGTCAACATGTGGAGACTTATTAGTAATCAAAATTATTTACGCATGTGAAATCATTGAACAATCTATGGTCAAACAAAATAGATCAACACAATGAATTGAAAGGAGAAGTTTAAATATAGTTTGTATAGTTTCACAAGCCCCTACATAGACTAACCAATTAGCACACTACCAAGTTATAAAATGGAACCTCAGAGATAGACATAACATGCCACCTCTAGAAAATATTTAGCCAATTATGGAGATCCCCACACATAAATAGAATTATGCATCTAATCCATTTTCTAGAACTTTAAACAAGTGAAAGAATTAAGAGAAGAATTGATGCCATAGATTTTATTGATCAAGTTGTAGAGGATTTACAATAGGGCCTCTCCCTTAAGCTAACCAACCTTCAATACCTCTCTAAGCATGTATACCAATGATACCAATGACATAGCATGTTATATATAAACATTTAAACACTATCACAGTCAAGATGCAATTATAGGCATAGGAATACATTTGTTGTAATGAAGAAATCAGTGTTGCTTCATGGTTTGATAACTCAGGATAGGGGAATAGTAGTTCTCTTCATTCACACATGATATTAGATTTGATTAGTAGGTCCACAACAATAGGTACACACTTGCATTATGCAAAACACATTCCTACCCATACTTATGCAAAAATACAACAACCAACAAAGAGATATCACCAACAAAGCTTGAAATCCCTTGTAATAACTTTGCACATGGCCCCATAAGCGCCTGCAACATTATACATAACCTTATAGGTCACTAGTGAGTACACGCATGCCTCTGAGGACTCAAGAAATGTATTGGGAGCCATTAATTTCCTATTATTGGCATGAATAGTGAGAAAACCAAAAAAATTGAGCACATAGGGCATAGTTAAAACAACAGTAGCAAAGCCAACCACCACCATTAAGACCTAGAATGGAAAGTGGGACACTTGGAGTATCAATGAACCAAATGACATATGTGGATGGGCTTTAGAGCTATCATCCTTTGTTGTAGGTAGAAAACCCTCATAAATTTTGTATAAAGTCATTTGAGCAATTCCTAGGTGGGTTGTTAACATGTTTGAACTCTGAAAGGATCCTCATCATCCACGTGGAAGCCATTGATATCCAACGACACATATATGAAAAGTGCAAAAAATATGCTACACGCATGAAAAATTAGCCATTGGGGGCACTTTAATCGCTGGCCAATTTGGATGAGCCATGCAACTGTTACTCATTGAAGCTAAGTTTCCGTTGAAAAGTATTATGTCCAACCACATGGGTACCACATAGCAAGAACGAGTCCCACAACCACCATAGTGGATATGAGTGGCATTCATTAATATGACGCCACCAAAGAGAGCACACCTTATCTATAAGATTAGGCTTGCCCCTACTAAAGGCAACACATAGTGCAAAGGGATTCATTGATGAATCCATGCTAGCCATTATATGTGAATAAGGAACTTGTGCACAACCTATACGGGCCCCATCAATGACATCATTGCAAGATACATGGTATTAGGTGAGTAGTCCACACACTATGCCAAGTGGAGCCAAGTCACCGCAAATACACCCATGGGCCAATGAGATTGTCCCATGCATAGTACAAGTGTCACCTACATTGTAAGTTGGAACAATGCAGACAAAGGGATAAACATCAAGCATGTTAGGGAAGATCAGATGATAGTAACATGGGGGAAGATCTAAAAATCAACACATAAAGACTAAAGCAAAGTATTGCACAAACAAATTAGCCACTGTTTGCTACCAATAGAAAGTAGAGACATCACTTGAATAAGTAGTGTGAGTCATGATTGGGGGCTAAGGAATAGTGGGATCAAGCAATAGCCAAAACCAAAGGCACAAGGTGGAGACTTGGAAAGTGGTAGAAAGACTAGTCGAGGTTGCGAGCACAACAATAGAAGATTTTTGACTACTGTTAAGTTATACCACCATCACCAATAGAAGGTCGACCGACAATATAAAGTGCAAAGGAGGGTTGCATAGGCCTAACAGTATAAATATTGGTGCCTATGGTTTTATGAATTATGGCAATGATTCAGCAAAAATCGCTACGCTGTACAGCAGAAGGCAAAAACTGCCAAGACAAACCCCAATCATTACCAAAACAAGAAAAAATTGAGCAAAACAAGAAAAAATTGAGTACAAGAAGAAAAAAAACCGTCTGTACTCATCCATGCTTTAATTATTGGGCTCATAGAACTGTGCGTAGTTAAGCCTGTCAATGGCAAGATGCCGCATAAACCTCCACCATAGGTAGCCGCTGCCGGTAGGTATCACCTTTTTTGTTTTTTTGGCTTCATTCTGCAGCACTGTCATGTCAGTACTGACACATGGGAGGACGCCTTTCTTTTTCTTTCTGTCAATGCGGTAAACCATAGTTAGGTATCGTGTAAGATCATGCAGAACTATTTCCTTAATTCTGTAGATAAAAGGGTTTTCAAAGAAAGATCATGTGGTTTCTGATCTATAATTTTAGGTAAAACGAGGGTTCTTTTTTATAGAGAATATAACGAGGGCAGCCATAAAAAAACTGGGATGGAATGATAGAGATTGAAGAGATCTAAATCCCATGGAACCCTTTTGTTATACGATGACTTATCTAAAGCTATTTTCATTACAACTCTTCTTAAGAAAATTGAGTGATCTTTTGTTTTGTCATTATGGTCATTTTCTGTTAAATCGCCAGTCTTGTGGAAATTGTCGTCTTTGAGTTAAAGAATGTTGTGGAACTAAAATACCTTAGATACATCGATGTGTGTTTGTGCATTGAACTTTGGTCACATAATTTCTAATTAAGAAAATCTGTCACGCAACACAAGGGAACTCTTCGAGGAGAGAATTAAGATCTCCATTTTGTAAGCTTTTTTACATTTTTTTTGTTATGTTAAATATTGCAGACAATATGCAAAATTTAGGTTGTGAGAAGACTTGCAATGCCATCTGCCATGTTTTTTCTTATAACATCCATGCATCCCCTTGTGAAGCGTGATCAAATTGGGACCACTGGAGTTATTACACAACTGACCTAAATGACAAAGGGCTATTTTCAATCAAATTACACTGATCGCAAGCTTTTGTCATTTTTGTATTTAATATTTAAAAACATTTAGTGTTTCTACCGAGTTACATGTAATGTCCTTGGGACATGTCCCCTCCCCTCTGTGGCTATCCTAAATACTTTGGGGATGCAGATGGGACACTCCCCACATTTTAGTATATTTTGGTATCCCATGGATGTTTCACGTTATAGAGGGGGCATTTGAGTGATGACCAGACATCCCCTAGATGTCAAGGCACATTTATTTTCATGACCATTGATACCCTGACAATCAAATATTCATATTTACAATTTCAAATTTATATTTCAGTGTTTCAGTCAATTTTGGATTTTAATTTTCGATGGTTGATATTGAATGTTGAATGAACAATGTTATAGATTTCATTGTATTGGAATTTCAAATCTTGTAATGATAATGAACATGAGATTTTCACAATCCATGACATAGAGTAACAGAGTTTCTAGAAAAAAAATGTATACATTTAATTTTCATGAGATTTTCACCATCTCATAAATGCATGAAGCTTGGAGAAACATTCACTTACATGTCCTTATTTATTTGGAGTTCATCTGATTGTGTATGAGGTTGGTACTAGGTGGAAGCAAATTGAGATAAACACCATTCTTTAGAATATTTGGATGAATGGGTTGCAACATTTTGTTCTTGTCCGCATCATCTTGAAAGTTATTGTCAAAAACCTCCCCACACCATTCTTAGAAATTCATTTTCTGTGCTATCCAACATAAATGATAACCTAGATGTGACCTACATTTTCTCACTAATTTGTGAAATCTTGAAGATAAAATAGAAACCAGGTGCTTGCAAATTAGAATGGATAGTGTGTTATTGTAAAGTCCAAATTCTAGAGCAATTCAACAGGCTAAAAGTTTGAAACTGATATATTGGAGTATTATGAAAACCTATCCTCCATCTAATGTTCCATTATCAAGAATCAATGGAGTTGTTTTTCTCTTAATCCATTTCCTTAGCTCATGTCAAAGTATGTGTATTGGCCATCCTAGAATTTTACACGTTAGAAGTTGTCTAAGATAAACTAGGAAAAACCCTTGGTTACATTATTCATAAAATGAAGCCACCCTCTTTTCTCTTGGGGATATCATGTGATTTAAAAGTATCCTCCTAGAACCAATGGGTAATCCTCAACACAATGTTTCAATTTGGTTGTATTATTTGAGCAGCATGTTCTTGTTGGAAGAACGAGAGGAACATAAGTAGAGGATACTCAAATTTTTTAGTTGAATTCAAAAGATTAAACTGACTTGTAGTTCTCCAAGCTTTAGAAAGACATAACTTTGCCCCTTCCATTAGAGTATATGTTTTTGTTAGAAGGAAATGATACATTTCATTTTGTGGTTTAATATCCAATACATTTTGTAGCTTTATTTTTTATTTTTCCAAATTATTTAAGTCTCTAATCCTACTTTTCAATTTGAATCTTCTCATAATATAGAATACTATCTAATGCATTGTTCAACATCTTCCAAATTTTTGATTAATTTTCAATAAAAGTTTACAAATTTATGTATGTTTTTGGTAAGCTCGATCCTTCTATTGTTTTCAAAGAACAATTTAAGTCCCAACTTTTAGTTCAATAGAGATTTCCTAAACTAACAATCCTTTGACTTTGGAATTAGAGGCAAGGACAAGGAGATACACTCAATGAATTTTTAAGCAGACACTTATTTTTTCTGTTCTTTGATATTGCAAATATGATCACATTCTAAAGGGGATGTAGACCCTTTTTTTTCATTACTATAAAAAATCTATTTCGAGAAGCTTACTTGACAAAAACCATCAACCACTCTAGGTTAGCATGCACCACAGCTGCAATATGGAAGCAAAAATCACACTCCTATAATTTCTCTTTATAGGTGTTGCAGAAATGTACACACATTTATAACCAACCTATAGAAAACATACGTTAGAAAATGTTTACAACTCAAGACTTAACTACATCAATTGTTTGGAAAAATACATTAACACACACTCATCTACACTCTATTCTCAAACTGGAGTTACAAACACACACACACACACACCCTACACTGAGATTGACTTCTGGAATTTTTGGTATTTTTTCTTTTACAATCTACCCTCACTTATTTCCTACAAGCTCCCCACACCTTGTCAACTTGAATTTCATAAAAATCTCTAAGACATTTCTCAAAGTTCTAAACTCCCCTAACTAAAATTTGTACTAATTATTTTTCTTGGGTCCTTGCCTCTTATAAGAGAAAAGATCAATTGTTTGACAAGACATAATTATTCATCTTATAGTTGTTTCTAACTTATTGGGTCCTTGAACTGCAAAATTGTCCACCTTAAACTAAATTCCACATGATCCAAATATGGTTTGATAGGTTTGGATATGTGTCATTATCCTTTAGTTGACATCGGAAAGCCCATCTTCAAAATTTAGCTCTTATTTGTAAAATTTGAGATGGTGGGAAAAGTTATGCTCCCTCCATTCAAGGAGAATTCCCTTCCACTTATTTTTTCTCCAAATTCCTTGTGAGAAGGCACAGTTGCACCTTCCAACCCCAAATTTTTTTTTTCATAAACTTTTGTCTTCTAATTTTTTTGTTTCTGCCTTAATCTTTGGGTAAGAAAGTGCAATTGCACCTTCTAACCTGTATAAAAATATGTATCTATGTTATATCTTGAATCCTCAAAAAAATTATTGCACTTCCTCCCCATACAAAATATTTATATTAACAAGAGAAAACTGAAAATATGTATGTATAAAAATATGTATTTATGTTATATCTCATCCTCAAAAAATTATTGCATTTCCCCCCCTACAAATATTTATATTAACAAAAGAAAGCTCAAAATATGTATGTATATTTTACTGCTTGCTCCTCAAAAACTTATTAAACTTCATTCCCTACAAAAATATTTCTATATAATAGGACAAAGCTTGGCTTCTCTGTCTACTTGGAAATTTTACTCCATTCTTAATTTCTTGGCTATTAATTTTTCACTTGAGAAAGGTGTGAGGAAGACATATCGAATTCATGTATTGGTTTAAATTCTACATCTTTCTTTTCATATGTAACAAGTAAATTGAGTGAATGGTTATTCAAATATGTTTTTGCATAAATCATTATCAATAGTGATCACTTCTACACCATACGTCAAGGGAAAATATACCCCCTGAAGTGGAAGTGGAGACTTTCTGTCATTCTCACTATTTACTTAGCTTTAAATCAAAATGTTCTCGTAAGAGGGTTTTTACTTTTCTATATATACAAAAATTGGTGAATAAAAATAATGTTTTTTTAAAGGGGGTAAAAAATTATTAATTAGGGAGCCAGAAACATAGGCCAAAAGTTACAAAAGTCCACAAAGCCCAACAAAGGGCTAGAACAGCCCCAACAAACAAACAACTAACATCAAAAAAGCAAGAAAAAAACCCCACCACACAAGAACCCCAAGCAGGACCCCCAGTTAATTGGCCATATCCTCCATAATCATCTTATCTAAACATGGGAGCATTTGGGGTCAAATGCTCCCAGTCTCTAACATTCTAGTCACCCATTTGCTCTAAAGCCCACTTAGCCAAATAATTAGCCACATTGTTCCACTCCCTAAGGATGTGAACAATAGAAACAAACTCTAAAAAATTACTCAGCTGAGAATCTAGCTGACCACCAAAGCCAATTGCCAATTCACTCCATCAAAATTTTTCTCATTTAGTATATTAATCACAATCTAAAAATCTGACTCACAAATGACCTTGCGCCAACCAAGAGCACACCCTCTTTCCAAAGCAAATATAATAGCAAGGACTTCCATACAATTGTTAGTCTACTGCCCCTTGTAAATGGAAAAGAAGAAGAGGACAACACCAGAGCTATCCCTCCCTACTCCCTCGATCCCAACATGCCCAGGATTCCCCTTAGAGGAACCATCAGTATTGATCTTGAAAACACCTGAAGGCAGAGGAGACCAACAACCCTCTCTCTGAGTCTTCCTTTTGGGGCGATGACAGCCCCTTGACAAGGAGGGTCTCTTACCACTTCCAACTAATCCCAAACTCTGAACCATCACTGAATTACCTAGATCCAAAGGATTAGATAGATCCCATTTGCAATTAAGGTTTCCTAGAGCATAGTAATAATCCTCTACCAAAGTTGTTAGACCACCATTTTCCTACCTTGATAAATTCTATGATTCCTTTCCAACCAAAGGATGAAAGTGGGACCAATATCCCAAGCTACTTAAAGAAAGAATCCCTTAGTTGGAGGCCTGCCCATACATCTCCAGAAGTCAACCAAAGAAGAAACATGAACACAGGCTTGTTTCCATGTCCCCCACCATAAGTGCCAAATCTCTCTAGAAAAGGAACACTGAAAAACAAATGAGGAGAGCATTCCTCACTAATGCCATAGATGACAAAAATAGACAGACCCTAAAATCCTCTGTCTTAGCGCATATGTACTGCGGCGCTTCTGAGCTCTGTTTCTGTGCATTCAAGCTCTGAAGCTGCACATCTAATCTAGGCAGTGATTTTAGAGTTTCCTTGAAGTTTTTGCTAACGCTAACATCTTTTTTTAGGAACACTATTGATCTGTTTTGCAGGCTAGGTACTGGTTTAGAATCATATAGTTGCACTTGTTAACTCACACTTCAATTTCTAGTGGGAAAGTAAATCGATGCTCATGCAAATCTCACGTAGTCTTAACTAGGAGGGTTGGTAATTGAATCATTTCTATCTTACATATCATTGAATCATTGCTATATTGCTATCCTTCAAAGTTAACAACTCATTGCTATCTTGGTAAAACTAGACCATTGTTATCTTGTTATCACTTCAAAGTTAAAAAATCACTACTATTTGGGTAAAATTGAACACATCATTGCTATCTTGGTAAAACTAGACCATTGCTATCTTGTTATCACTTGAAAGTTAACAAATTTCTGTGGTTGCCCAAGTAGATAGCTCATATAGTTTTTCTTGTTTTAACTAGGGGAAAAGAACCACTATCTTATGTGTTTTGGGAATGATATTAGGCCTATGCTCTCCCCTATCTTGGGTGACCAAAATGCCAGACATATCATTTTCGCATGTGTTTTTCCTTTAGAGGGGCCTGCTCTTGGATACCATTCATCCATGTAGGAATGACCTTAAGTGGTAACAGGCTAGATGCCAAGCCTTACGAATCCACTATAAATAATTTGTGTTTGGAGTGAAAGCTTCAAACAACGAGTGCAGTTGTGTTATACCGACAACCAACCTCCCCCAAAACCCTCCAAGGCGCAACCCTTGCAGGCTGGGAGACTCCATAACAGAGAGTAGTGTTGCCGCATGTATAACCAATCGAATGGTTGCCTTTATTAAATACTTTTGTCTTAGTGGCCAA
Source organism: Cunninghamia lanceolata (assembly GCA_027924645.1). Classification (NCBI taxonomy): domain Eukaryota; kingdom Viridiplantae; phylum Streptophyta; class Pinopsida; order Cupressales; family Cupressaceae; genus Cunninghamia; species Cunninghamia lanceolata. The sequence goes on from BSBN01002217.1 coordinate 89,515, forward strand.
AAACCCCTATAATCTGGTGCAGGGAAGGGTGATTATCACCTCCCAAAGATACTTCACTTGAGATAGTGAGAATTTGGTTTTAAACTGTCCTTGGAAACTTAGGATTGTACTTGCTTTCTTTTAGTCCAAAAAGAGTTAAAAAAACCACAAAAAAATAAAAAACCATAAAAACATTCTTTCTGTTTGCTATGTCTTCTTGCCATAATTTTAGAAAATTAGATCAAAAAGATCTTCTTGCAACCAAAGATACCAAAAACATCATAAAATTGCCAAAAACATGCAAAAAACACTGAAAAACTAAAGCGGCGCATTCATCCTTTTTTGGTGCGCATTTGTACCGACTTGCTGTGCATTTGATTGACTTACTACGCTTTTACCACATATTGCTGCGCATCTAAAATTTACCAGTGTTGCGCTTTTGTACCGACTTTTCGTGCATTTATCAGTTTATGCTGCGCATGTGTGACAGTGAGTACTTCCACAGTCTTTGAGAGGAAAATTTTACCATTTTTGGATACCCATTTCAGTTTTGTTCAAGATTCTGAGATCAAATCTTACCTTGCAGTCACTTTTCCATCCATTTCACGTCAAAGTCTCTCTTTCAGCGGTCATCTCATTCACCTTCTATCAGGTCTCCCTAGTCCAAAGTCAAAGTATCCCATATCAGATTAGCATAGGCCCCTTTTTCAGATCATTTTGGATTCAAGTAACCCTAGTAAGTCGCAGAACTTCGTTAGTGGTCTTGGTGCATGACTAGTCCCTAGATAGTAAGACAGGTATTGAGTACCCTTACTAGTGGCTATCGTCTTGTATCGACTGTCTTACTTGGAATCATTGATCGGGAAAGTCCCTTGTCCAAATCTTGTCATAAGTATCCTATTCTCAGCAGTCTCGACCGGCATCTTGCCAAAATCTCTAGTTTCATCCCACCGCATCCCACATCACCTTGCATGGTTCTTACTAGATCTCAATACCAAAAACAACTTGAAATGGCCGGATCGTCTAACCGCATTGTCACCCCTCATGATAGTGATGAGGAAATCTCTCATGAAGATTATCAAGGACACCTCCAAGATTGAAAATTCCAACACTTGCTAGAGAAAGTGCCCCATGAGGACCCTCACAAGTATTTTTATCATCTTGCAAATCTTGGAATTAAGCTCCCTGCTGATTTCGATCTAAGCAAACTAAAAGAGACTGTAGAGGATAATCATGAACACCACACCGGTGAGGACTAAGGAAACAAAGTCATAGACTCAAACACACATATGGAAGAAATGAGGAAACAAATCAAGGGTCTAACACAAGAAATGACAGATCTCAAGATAGGTACAAACACTAAAACATACTCCTTGGAAGATATTGCACCATACCCCTTTGATAAAAGTTTGAACATGATACCATTCCGCTTTCGATTCGAAGTCCCTAAGTTTGACAAGTACAAAGGGAAAGGGGACCCTAGAGATCACATTAGGGAATTCAATGCCACATGCATGGAAGTAGCTCACAATGAGACATTCTTAATGAGACTATTCCCTAGATCTCTAGGTAGTCAAGCCATGGAGTGGTTCTCAAGACTTCCACCGGGCATCAAAACTTTTGATGAGTTAGTCAACAAATTCATCATGCAGTTCTCATACAATATTGAACATGAAGTCTCCATGCTTGACCTATGCTATACCAAGCAAAAGACTGGCAAATCATTCACCTTCTTCCTACAAAGGTGGAGATAACTAGTAAGCAAATGCTCATATGATGTACCCAAGAAGCAATTAATGGAGATGTTTGTCCACAACCTCAACTCCGATCTAAGCTATCAAATACAAATTCAATGCCCTACCTCATTTTTGAAGGTCATTGAAATGGGATTGTTCATCGAGAAAGCTATGATCACCAAGGGACAAATCAAGTTATATAAAGACACACCTACCTCCAACTACATGACTGACAAATCAAAGTTTTGGACTGAGAATAAAAATATCGTCAATGATGGAGTAGTTGATGCCAAGGTTGTGGCTCCCAAACAACATCCAATATTCACTCTCAAAGGAGAGACAAGCAATGTTACGCCCAACAAAACATTCTCTCAGGAGTGAAGACCATGGTTCAACTCAAATCCAAGGTGAAAGTTCACACCACTGGGTAAGTCCCAAGAATCCACATTAAGGAAGCTATTAGCCAACAATGAAATCTCTCTACCACCAACAAGCGATTATGAACCTCAAATAAAACCTCACTATTGGAAAGACACCGACTTTTGTGAGTATCATAGAGGAAGAGGACATATGACCAATAACTGTATCCATCTCAAACATGTTATTCAAGACATACTTGATCAAAATCAAGGAGGTGCTCAACAACATACTTCCAATGAGACGCATGTGGCTTACAAAGATCCACTTCTCAATCGTGACATCCCGTACAACAACAACAACAATAACCGCAATAGGCAAAATCAGAATAATGGGAATAGTAATGCCAATTACGCAAGTGTGCCATTTTATTATACCATGAATTGCATATCAAAGCATGTCCCACAAATCAATGTGGTTATGTCCAACAAACAATCATAGCCCAACATAACTGATTGCAGTACCATCACCCATAGTGGTAAGGTCATGTTGAATACCATTCCTCCAAGGTCATCACCTTCTCAGTCCAACTACCATGAGTATAGTGTCATAAACCAACTACAAAAAACTCCTGCCCACATTTCTATCTTAGAGTTGTTGCGTCTATCTCCTTCCCACAAGGAGATTCTTGATAAAACCTTGGTGGAAACAACTATACCCACTAACTTGGCCCAAGAGAAGTTTCAAGCCATGGTAGGTAATCTGACCTCCTCAAGTTCCATATCATTTACTGAACAAGATGACCTCTCAGTGTCTCAACCTCATAACACCCCTTTACATATCATCGCCTTCATCCATAAGCACTGCATCAAGAGGGTTTTCATTGATGGGGGAGCCGGTTTAAATATTTGCACTTTGAAGCTAGTCCTTACATTGGGGTTATCTAAAAATGAAGTTGATCCAAGGAAGAAGATTACTATCAAAGCCTATGATGAAGAGGATAGAACTAGCAAAGGAACATTGGTATTACACATACAAGTGGGACCGGTGATAAAAGACGTGTGCCAAGTCCTAGATAGGGAGATAGCCTATAATATTCTTCTAGGTAGACCATGGATTCATGCCATGAAAGATGTACCTTCTACCTATCACCAATGCATAAAATTCTCTCATAACGGCAAGCAAGTCACCATCCAATGTGACCCCGACCCCTTTCAGCATTGCAACTTTATCCTTTCAAAACTCAATTGCATCATAACCAACAATACATCATCTACACCCCCTACCTCACAACATGATTCTACCTCTGAAGCTTCCTCATCCAAGCCCAAAGAGCAAAAAATTACCATCAAAGAAACAGGAGTAGGGGAATACTCCATCGAGCACAGTCTCAACTTGGCCAAATTGCCTCTATCTCCTAGATCCTTCGGGTGACCCAAGCATTTTCCAAAGCCATCTACTCCTCCTACACCTCCCACAGCTCCCTTCGTAAAATGGGGGACCCTATCAGATGAAATAGAGGAAAGAGATATCTTACAATGGCTTTACACTGAAGAAGAAAAGAGCACACAACAACAACCACCTAAGCTCCCAATGGAAATCTATGGGCGAGGTGAGTCTATCCTACATAGAATGGGTTATGAAGGACAAGGCCCCATCACCCTAAGAAAAGAAGGAATTATAGAACCCATTCAACCTTCTTCATCCTCATTGGCTAGAACTACAAAAGGTCTAGGATATAAAGATAAGGGCAAAGCACAAATGCTTGTCTTGTGGAAATTGTAGACACCTAAAATTGGACTGCTTCTGCAAACCAATTTTTCGTATCTTGCACTAATCCATTCCCCCGATCTGCATATCCCTTATGATCAATTAATTCATCTAATTGATTCATTTAACCTTACAACCCTATCCTATCAATTAAATGAATATTCATAATATTCATTTAGATGATTTTCCCTAATCCCTGATTTATTAGATAAATCCTAATTATCTAATTAAATCATGCTTAAGTTAATTAAGAAAACCCTTAATTAACCTTGTCCCCCACTCATCCACTCACCTGAATTTAATATTCAGTTGTCTCCCACTCACCTCCACTCACATGAATTTAAAATTCATTTGTCCCCCACTCATCTCCACTCTTCCCCAAATGGGAATATTTAATTCATCCCTAGGAATAAAAGAATCACTTTTATTCCTAGCCCTTGATCTCACCAAATGAATCCTGACCCTCGATCCTCATCTCCAAAATCCTATAAATTGACCCCTCTCTAAGCCATTTTAGGAGACCAATTCAGGCATCAAACCTCTGTCAAAATCATTCCCCAATCCTCTCATCTCACCGAATCTCTGCCAAAATCACTCCAATCCTTCCCAATCTCCATCCAAATCAGTCATCAAATCTCTAGTCACTCATTTACAGTGTGTTGTGAGCACTTGAGCAATCCACATTCATCATTTTCATCAAGGGAAACATCTGAGGAGTTACATGGTGCATTCTCCTTCTCGCATGGATTCATGAGGTCTAATGGAGGTATAATCATTCTAGTTTGATTTTGATTAGTTATTATCTTCATTTAGATTTCACTTATCACATTGGCACGCCCGGTCTCGAATCTAATCATCATTTTGTGTAGGTTTTATTGTCAGAATCTTCGTTTTCTAACCCTCTTTGTGGCAAGTTTTGTGAGTTTTGGGACTAACCTGTTGCAGGTTGCATCTTGGGCCAAAACTAACCTCACTGTTGCGACCAGAACATTGTTTCTAAGTTTTTTGACAGTAAATTTGCATATATTTGGTGACTGAAATTTTTGAAAATTTTTGAAAATTTTTAAGGTACAGTTCGTACTGTACGGATCCGTACCATATGGACTGACTGTACTTCTCCATACGGGGTGGTTGTGTTTGACGTTGTAGGGATTTTTTTTTTTGCAGTGGAAGGTTTAAGGTTTTTTTTTGAATGCAGGTTTAATCGTTTGTTTGTAGCCAACCACTTCAACCTCCTCTGACCGCCGCCCACTGCTCAAATCTCTGGCCTCCCACCACCATTCTCCCCGCGCTCCACCAACCCTCCACCTCCCATCTCCTCATTGCCTGCGCCTCCCACTATCTCCCTCCATCGACACCCCCAACTCCCCTTCCTCCCGCTCCGAACCTTATACCTCTCGGCCGCTATCGAAACTCCCAAACACCACGCTACCGCCCCGCCGCCTCTGTCGAAATCCCCTTCTGCCATTTTCTATAGTTGACACCATACCCTTCAACCGGTTGACACCCCTCCACCTCCCGATCAACGCCTGCGTGCCACCCCGCAGAGCCCCCTCCCACAGCCTCCCTCCAATCCCCACCGCCCACCACCCGAGCCTCCTCCTCCCACAGCTCTCAGCCCACCTCTCTCCCAACCTCCATTCTCCCGCCGCCTTGCTCCTCCCTTCTCCTGCGCCTTAATCCTGACCTCCCAGATCTCCTCACCGCCTGCTTGACCACTTCCTGCCAAAACTTCCAAAAAACCTAACCTTTACCATCGCACTCACAAAACAAATAAAAATGAACGCACCCCTTTATCTCTTCTTTTTCTTTTGTGAAAGCTCCACCCCTGGTCACATGGGTGACTAGGGGCACATTTAAACCCTAACTGCCAGAAGTCAACCCACTACATGTGATCAAAACCTTAAACTGCTAACGGTTTATTATGACTGCCAGAATATCATTGTGTTTCCCTATGCCCTAATAGGGGCATTTTTTTTCCTTTTATCATAACTTGGCCATACGGAGGCGGATTTTTGCAAACTTGGACTCGTTGGAAAGATGATGAGGCACACTTCACAGTTGTGAGCTTTTTAGTAGGTGACTGTACCTTTTTCCTACCTTTTTCACTCATCAAACTCAAAATTGCATAAAAACTTCAAATCATCATATCTTTTGCTTTTTTGATCGAATTTTTGCAAAACTTTTTTTCAAATTGCATAGAATCTCCTGAAGAATCTATTTATGCAATATAATTTCATGTATCAGTTCTTTTTTCATCAAATTTTCTCAGCATCTCAATTTTTCGCATCACAATCCTCTTGGACGTCTACTTGCTTTGTTTTCATTTTTTTTGACTTGCAGGTAATCACTTGGGACTGGACAGTCTACTTGCTATATTTTAACTTGTCACCTTTACAGTCTTACAGTTAGTGTCATAAGTTTAATTAACGCCATTTTTCTGTAAGTTGGGTTGTTTTGCCCGCAGTGGCACTTTCACATACCTTCTTTCATCATCATTTTACAAGATACTAACACAATTTGTTGCAGGGTGTTTCTTTATCTTAGTCTAGCAAAAACATTTCAATTGGGCTCTTAAAACTAACCCTTTTGCATGCTAGCTTAGACACACGTTTCAATTTGGTGCATTAAAATCAACAAATCAATCAAATCTTTATGTGTGTGCCAAACATTTAACATTGGTGTTCTTAAAATTAATCATTGCTTACCACAAACAACTACCAAACACTTCAATTTTTGGGATTTAAAAAGAACCACAAATTTGCATACAACATTTGGGTTAAAACAAACAACAATCTGCATTTCTCACGCATATAATCAAGAAAATCATCTTAGTTGTTTGAAGTGTCTTGTGCTCTTTTTGTTTGTCATGTGATAGAGCATATGCTCTTCCCTCGCACCATTTTGGTGATCTTGGGAATCAAAAGCTCATCACAAAACTTGCAAAAATCACACCCCATTTAAATCCAAGGATCAAAAATGAACCATGTTTAGTGTGAGGCAATCATAAAGAATACGTATGCTCTCCCCTTGCATCCTTGTGCGAACTTGGGGATCAAAAGTATTTTGTGATTGTGTCAGTTTTGTTAATCCTTAGAGGGCCTGCCAACCCTCTTCGGAAGGTGGGAACAACCCAAGCGGCAACAAGCTAAAGCCAAGCTCTTTGAAGCTGCTATATAAATTAATGTGTTTGTGATGAAAGTCACAAGCAACAGGTGTTGCTGTGTTATACCGACAGCCAACCTCCCCAAAAACCCTCCAAGGCATAACCCTTGGAGGTTGGGAGACTCCATAACGGAGAGTAGCGCTGGCTCATGTATAACCACCTGAATGAACGCACTCACTACAAACCTTTGTTTTAGTGGCCCAAATCCTTAAGGTTGTACATGCTTGATTATCACATTTTTCATAAATCAAACCTTTGGCCATTGTGTTTTCTTGCTTGATTGTTTGTCTACTTGCCAAGAAAAATTAACTTCATCCAAACAATCCACATCATCCTCACATCATCACCAAGCACTCACCAAAAAGGACTTAAGATTTAACCACTTGTGTGACATCATGTTAAACTTAGAGGACCTCCAAAAGCTCCTTCATATGCTTCACCACATGCAGACAAACCAATCCCCTCTAGAGGAGCGAACCTTTCACAGCATTCAAGGATTGATTCAAATAGGTCGAACAAGCCAATCCTCACACATACAATACCTCTCGAATCAAATCCAACACCTCTTGGCCACTTGCAAAGTCCAACAACCATCATACCTAGCACCTATCCCATCCTATCTATCTACACATCAGGCCAATTCCACATCAACTTATCCCACTTCATACCAACCTACCTCATACATATCCACACCATCAACCTCCCATCAACCTTCAACCTCATATCAACTTCCATCATATTCACCTCCACCATCCTCATATCAACCTTCAACATCCTACATATCCACACCCTCAACCTCCCATCAACCTTCAACCTCATACCAACTTCCATCATATCAACCCTCGTCATATCAACCTTTACCCTCATATCAATCCCCATCCCCTTACACACCCATGCCATCATACTTATCCAATCAACCAATACCTCCAACCTATCCATCCCCCAACCTTTGTCATGCTAACCTTGGTCAAGGGAACACCAATCTATCACACGTTATCCCTGAAATCCAAACCTTTTATCAACAACCATCTCCCCGTGCAAATCCCCCATCACAATATCCCTCCAACCCTATCAACCTTAATCCACCACCTTATGTATCTCCCACTCCACCAACCCCTATCACCCATCCACCATCTAATCCACCATCAAATCTTCCCAGTCCCCACACTATCACCACCCCTCCAACACCATCATCTAGTCCAATTCCAACCCTTGAACCTATCCACGAACCATCACAACCTAATCCTATCACCGACCTATCCCATCCCCATCCTACTCCCACACCATCCGCCATCATCATCCATCTATTATATTGCATTTCCACCCATAAACTCATGAAGGATGCCATCCATTGGCTCTTAGCAAGGAATCAAACACCCTCATGCAATCCAACACCCACCGAACCTCTTGAACAACCCCCTATCATAAGTCAAGAACCACCATACAGCCATGTTCAAGCACACATAAGTCAAGCACCTATCACACCCATCCAAGCACCTATCACCTCCATCCAAGCAACCACCACATCTATACAAGTCACTTCCACTTCCATGCAAGCACACGAGCTATGTCAAGAATCAACTCCAAAGCATGTTAAAACATCAACCTCTTCTCCTAATCAAGATCTACCCATCCCATCCAATCACATCCCCAATCCCCTCCCATCTATTGGTCCACTTATTGATCCCACACCTTCTTCTACCACCCCTTTACCATCCCCCATGAATCCTTTACCTCCATTTACCAATCCCACCCCAAATCCATCCCCTTATCCACTTGGCACAAGCACTTTCATCCGTGGTGACTTCCTTGTAGGAGGTGAACAACTTCCTTCCACCACCTATCTATCTCCAACAAATAATGGATTCGCGTCTTGTTTCCAAAGCACCCAACATCCCATTGCATGTCGCATGCTCCAACACATGAACTATCAAGGAAAAGGCTTAGGTTTTCACAAACAAGGCATCTTGGAGCCCATCCACAACACATTCCATCCATCTTCTCATGGCCTTGGCTATGCATCCCAAGAACAACCTACACATGTCGATACCATCCACCCACCTTCCAAAATCCATTCATCCAATTCCAAACATGGTGCATCTCATCGCACTTCCAGAACATATGTCGCCATCCCTCCTCCATCATCCTACCATTTGCACAAGCATGTGACCATCCATCTCCCTCCATCAAATTTACCTCCACTCCTTCCAACTCCAAATATCCCCATCAAATCCACTCTACCTCCTATCCTACCAACTCCAAACATCCCTATCGACAAATCCACTTTACCTCCTATCCTACCAACCCCTAATATCCCCATCCTCCAATCTCCTCACCCATTTATCCATAAAACCACTAAAATTCCCAATCAAGACCAACAAAAGCACACATCTTTCAAACATGAAGCTTCCCCCAAATCCATGGGATTCAAAAATTTGAATGCCTCAACTCATAAGGCACAAAAGCCTAAGGATATTATTCCTTCCAATCAACCTGAAAAATCAAAAAGGCTATCAAATCCCACACCATCACATGAAAAAGCAAAAACAAAAATGGTGTGGGTCCCTAAACAAAGAGCACCAAACTCTAATGAGGCATCCACATCCCAATCCACCCCAAAATCCCAAACATCCCACTCCCCATCTAAAAATCCCATAATTCCTAAGTCTATTTGGGTCCCTAAAACCCCAAATCGACCATCCAAAAATCCCCCATCTCGATCCCCATTACTCCCAACTCCACATCCAAAATACAAGCTTCCAAATACATCACGATGTGTGCAACCATTGGTCTTGGTTCCCCTCCACCACTTGCAATTCCCACATACCTCCATCTCTCCATCTTTCATTCACTATCCTACATATCTTCCTCATCACATTCCTATGGTCCATGCTTTTGCATAATCCACATCATAAGCCATTATCCACCTTTCATTCCATCTTCTCCTATCTTTCAACGATCTATGCAATCATAATCCAAAATGCTATCCAAAATGGGACCATCTTCTCCTTGCTATGGAAATAGACGCTAGAGTCCCCCTTCACTCAAAAAAGTCCAAAAAGTCAAAAAAGTAAAAAAAGCAAAAAAACCAAAAAATGAAGAAACTAGTAAAGAAAAAAAAATCGTCCAATGGTGAAAACCACTCGTGGCGCCTTGGGCAAGTACCTTGATGAAAACCCCTTGTGGGCGTCATGTGTAATCCCTTCTCCATCCATTTTGTATCCCTACACTTGGGGGCAAAACCATATCCTTCATCCACATCCATCATCTCCTTGCACATCTTATCCACTGTCTTATCTTTATCCTATCATATTCCTATCCACCATCCCCTATGTATCCTATCATTTCCCATCCATCCTATCCAGCATATCTTGTTTTAACCATCTCCCACCTTCAATCTTGCTAAAGACAAGGGGCAAAATATCAAGAACATGCTTTGGAGACCTCTTGGCATACTCCCTTTGTAAGTATATCCTCCATCGACCTACTGCAAAATCCACCCATTCAAACATCAACCCATCATGTAAAATCCTAAGCATTGGGGCATATGATTCCTTGAAACCTAGCCCTTGGAGAAAATCCTGCAATCCCCCATCCATATATCATGTATACATATCCTACCCTTCATCCCTATCTTCCATCTATCTCACACCCATCCCTATCACTTGTCCATTCATCTATCATGAATCAGCTATCCAATCCCCCTATCCAACCCATCACTTTCACCTCTAGACTTGGTGTTCCCTTGTCATTGGTATTTGGCACAAAGGCTATCCACATGAAATCCAAGACACCATCAGAATAAACCATTCCGTTTCCAAAATCAAAAAATACAAAAACAATAGAAAACACAAAATTCCAAAAAAATCTATCCATCACACAAATAAAACTTGCTCCATTACACTCTCATCATTATCACATCTATCATCAATAAGATTACACTAGATCCAAGCATCGCATCACCTATCAAAGCATTGTCCTTAATCAAAATCATCAACTATCAAATCAGCATCAATCACAACTTGTCACCATCACATCTTGAGCGAATTTTACAAAATCATCAAATCATCATCAATCCCTGCCTTAGGATATATCTTTCCTATGATAGGCAAAATCTATCACATCCCCATCCATTTTGGCAAGAGATACAATGGTTACTTGTTTGGTTCGTTGGTCTTTTTGTTTTTGATTTTTATCTTTTGTCCTATTCGAAGATCGCATCAAAGCTACCTTGATCTCATTATATAATGGTATGTGGCGACAACATCTAGAATGGGGCATAGTCTTGCTTTTGTATGCTGTGCTTGTGGGTTGGTCTCATTTCTCCACGCTAGTATTCATATCTTGATCGATCATAGGGTCGGTTCTAGCATATTGATCTCCTTATGCATTTAAGGTTCATCATACCTTTTTTGTACTAAGGGCTTATGCTATGAGTCCCCTTCCCTCGTCAAGGCAAGGTTGTACTATCTTGGGCATGCATAAGATCATCCTTTTGTCTATGTGTCTCATCCATGCAAATGTTGGATAAATATCATCACCTTGGTGAACATATCCACTTTGCTATATCAAACCTAGGATTGCTCAAATTTAGTTTCAGCACAATGATCATCCACCAATCATCTCCCAACATCATCATCCTTTCATCCCACCACTTAACCTATGACCAGTTCAACCAATCTATCCCATCCATTTCGAGAGCACAACCATGTTCTCGCAACCCACCTATCCTCTTGAGGGGGCATCACCCTTACCAATTATCCCCAAACCAAACCCTATTCTTCTAAACCAAAACCTTTTTTCTATCCAATCCATCTCTATGTTTTAACTTCTTTGAAATGATGTTGCTTAGCCGCAACACCATCTCAAAGAGGGGCAAATGTAGACACCTAAAATTGGACTGCTTCTGCAAACCAATTTTCCGTATCTCGCACTAATCCATTCCCCTGATCTGCATATCCCTTATGATCAGTTAATTCACCTAATTGATTCATTTAACCTTACAACCCTATCCTATCAATTAAATGAATATTCATAATATTCATTTAGATGATTTTCCCTAATCCCTGATTTATTAGATAAATCTTGATTATCTAATTAAATCATGCTTAAGTTAATTAAGAAAACCCTTAATTAACCTTGTCCCCCACTCATCCACTCACCTGAATTTAATATTCAATTGTCTCCCACTCACTCCCAATCACTGAATATAAAATTTAGTTGTCTCCCACTCACCTCCACTCACATGAATTTAAAATTCATTTGTCCCCCACTCATCTCCACTCTTCCCCAAATGGGAATATTTAATTCATCCCTAGGAATAAAAGAATCACTTTTATTCCTAGCCCTTGATCTGACCAGATGAATCCTGACCCTCCATCCTCATCTCCAAAATCCTATAAATTGATCCCTCTCTAAGCCATTTTAGGAAACCAATTCAGGCATCAAACCTCTAACAAAATCATTCCCCAATCCTCTCATCTCACTGAATCTCTGCCAAAATCACTCCAATCCTTCCCAATCTCCATCCATCAGTCATCAAATCCCTAATCACTCATTTACAGTGTATTGTGAGCACTTGAGCAATCCATATTCGTCATTTTCATCAAGGGAAACATCTGAGGAGTTACATGATGCATTCTCCTTCCCGCATGGATTTGTGAGGTCTAATGGAGGTATAATCATTCTAGTTTGATTTTGATTAGTTATTATCTTCATTTAGATTTCACTTATCACAGAAATGATCCATACCCTTCAAGAGGATAGTGACATAGATTCCAATGAATATGAGTGGGATGAGCTGACAGAGCATTCCTATGATGACAAAGAGGTTGATACCATTCAAACTTATAGCCCCTACCATGAGGGACAAACGCTAGCAAATAGGCCATTAGAGTGTGATCTGCCTATCCCTAAGAATACAACTTTTGAGAAAGGTTCGAGTTCTATCACAATAAACAATTTGGAGGAAAGTACCATCCCAAACACTCTCCCTACCAATACTCCTAGCATATCCATTCAAACTATCAATGAATCAGATCTAACCTCTGACTCCCTCCCCCTTGTGCATCTTGAGCTTATTGACTGGGATCTACAAGGAACCCCACAACTAGATATGTTCCAAAATGATGATGTCTACATTAACTATATGGAACTTAGGGACCACCTACCTAAAGGAGATCATAAAGCTGGCTTCATCATTGAACTTAATACCATGGCTTATTTCAAAGAGGGTGCCAAGCCTTCCAGTCACAAAAATATCAAAATAAAAATTGGATTTGATGGTGAAAACTGCTCTACGGCAGTGTCAGGTCCCAGAATAGTAAAAAGAAAGGACGCATCTGATGGTAAAAACCCAACTGTGGTACCTGATGATGGAATTCTTGACACTCTCCCTGATGATATGCACCAGGAGAAGACTTAGATTGTTGTGGAATCCACATAGCCTATTAACATTGGAACAGAGGAACAACCTAAGATCATTCACTTTGCTAAGTCTCTAACCCCACCAGAAAAGACTAAGTTTGTACCATTCTTCAAGAGAAAGCAAGTCAATTTTGCTTGGTCATATGCAAATATGCTAGGGTTAGATCCAGATTTGATTCTACATCATCTTCCATTAGATCCAGGAGTGAAACCAGTGAAACAAAAGCTTAGAAAGATGCATCCACACATTGAACTGCTTGTAAAAGAAGAACTCAAGAAACTACTAGACATAGGGTTCATCAGAGCTATAGACTATCTAGAATGGGTCTCCAACATAGTACCAGTGTCCAAACTTGATGGCTAAGTTAGACTATGCAATGATTTTAGAGATCTAAACAAAGCTTTGTTGGAAACAAGGCAGATAACTAAGAGGGGGGGTGAATTAGTTATCTTAAGTATTCAACTTTCTTTTCTTCTTTAACAATTAGTGCAGCATCAAAACATATAACCATACATTAGCATGAAAGAAGAAAAGAAATCAACACACATAACACAAGGATTTTTACGTCGAAAACCCGGTTAAGAGAAAAACCACGGGGTGACTAACCCAAGATTGTATTCTCTATTGAAAGAATAAGAAGTACAAAATGGCACTTGCCAATTAGGGCTCACTGTCTGAGCACACTACTCACAAGAGGCTCACTGCCTACAATAGTTTATAGAAAGTAACTAGGTATTTGAACTGATGACAAGCATCCACACATGCTGAGGTTTAGTTCCGGTTAGGCTCAATATATTGATCTATTGCACTTCATTCTTCCTTTGCTTTAGTGTTTCTATTCTGTCACATACCAGACTTGTATTGCTGCTTCCACACTTCTCTCTGCTATTCTTTGCACTTCACAATACACCATACACACCTTCATTCTAAAATCTAGCTGGTATATATATCTGCATCAAGGATTTCAACATCCTTCTAGTCGACATTCGGAATACTGAAGAATTTCCCAAACTTTGGTCTGTTAGCTGAATCCATGCTTACTAAGTGATGTTTATCAAAAAGATAGTTATAGAAGTCATCAACCATGTCGGCCAACCATGAATGATCCCTCAAGAAGCTTGATCACCATCAATTTCTCATCTAGATTAAGCTCTGATGCTCTGCTGGTTAGTTCTTTCTTAGTCTACTCTGCCTGTTAGGAACCCAACACTTAGGTGCTCATATATTTTCACTCTTTCAACACCGGAGGCTCAATCTCTAGAATGTAGCAGTCATGGTGTTCCTCTTGACTTCCCAAGGTCCGTACTTTGCTAAGATTCTTCCTCTGAGAGATCCGGACCTGATTGTCAGACCTTGCTGCATGCTCTGTTCTTGCTCATAGACCAAAACACTCTTCAGTCTGACTTCCCGTAAAGACCTATTATGTGTTGTGGATGTGTGGGGTAAACTTTGTTGCCATCAATGACAACAATAATGAAGCCACACAGTGTCTCTGCCAACAATCTCCCCCTTTGGCATTAATGGCAACACTTAGTGAAAAATGACTAAGTGTCACACCACACTCCCCCTTGGATGATGCTCTGTTCTTATGTACACTTTTCTGGAGCTCCCCCTTAGCTAGATTCCACATTTTTAACTACTCCTCACTCTCCCTTTGACATCAATGGCAAAGGGTGAAATCCGCACACCAAAGTTTGCAAAAAGTAGCCTATACATAGCTGCATATATACAAGTTATACTTACATAAACTTAAGTATGTCTGCAAAATTATTCTTCAACTGTACAACTTCTGTTGCCCAACTTTACTTCATCTTGTCCAAAATTGATATGTGGCCACTTAACAAAAATACAAAAGCTTCTGCCCTCTTTAAATCTACTGGATCACTGGTCCGGGCTATGGTCTGGGCATCAGTTAGGGCCTCATGCATTGCCTCTAACTTGGGGATAATTATCCCTCTTAGTTCACTTAGCCTGCTTATTCTATTATTCTTCTCCTTTTCAAGCCTTTTTATTTCATTTATAGTGGCAATAGTTTGACACTCTTGATTCATTATGGAAGACGTGAGAGGATCAAAATTTTGAGATAAACTTGATAGTTTTCTCTCTTGTTCTTCCACTTTCTTGGCAATGTCTGCTGTCACGGTGGACCAAGATAGACAGCATTTGTATAAATCTCTGCCATCTTTAAGAGCATTTTCTAAGCTCTTTATCCCAATATCCAAATTTCTCCTATCATTTCTTATAAGTCCCTGCACCTCAGAGAATCTTTTTCCCAAAAATTCTTTCCAGACTTTCTCTTCTGCTGATTTATCCAAAGAATCAAAATGTGTGCTAACAGAATTAACAAGAGATTTCAAGTTACCGGATGAAGAGGCTGAAAGATCCTTCTGGAAGGATGGCATGATCTTCTCCAACACATCGGATGCAATCTCTATCAGCTCACAGTCTTCCATGTGAGACTTCAGAAGCTTTTCTTTTGCTTTGGCTTGAGTAAAAGATGCTACCTTCATTGTCTGGACCGGAGAGAGAGAGTCAAAATTGAATGGTCCTTGAAATAACTCTAATTCATCTAATTCCATCATTTCCTTGGTCAGGAAGTCTTTAACTGCTTATGTAGTGTCTCTTATCGGAGATAGAGTCTTCTTTTCTTTTCCCACTTCAGAACTGTCATTCGGGATCTTATCTGTTTGATCTCCCTTTACCTCTTCTCCTTGACTAATTTTCTCTTCTTTTCTTTCTTCTCCTTTAGTTCCGGAGTCTGCTGGGGGATCCAGAAGAGAGATGTTTACTTCTTCATGGACTTCCTCTTCTGGAACAGAGGAATCCAAGTCCTTAGTCTTCTCCTCACCTATCTCCTTTGACTCTTCTACAATTTTCTCAGTAGAATCTTCCTTTGATGTACTTGATCCTTCGACATCCATGGCAGAAGGTTCATCACTTATGTCCTCTATAATAGGAAGATTGAATCTTTTATATGCATTTCAGAGGATGTCTTAAGTCTCTTTTGCCACATGATCAGTCTCTCCGAGCATAAGCTTGTTCATTCTGGCTTTGCTCTGGAACTCATCCTTGCAATCTTTGAAGATCATGTTCATTTATTTTGGAGTGATGGAAGGATAGAGCTGAATAGCTATCTATTCCCGGATCTCTAGGTCATTTGCCTTAGCATTGTTCTTTCTCATTTCAAGTTCCTTCTCTAGGCTTTTGGGAATTAGAGATATGATTTCAATGAATGCTTTATTATAGATGTTTAGATACCTGACTATAGCATCTTGCAAGATCTTCTGGTCAGCTTCACTATATTCATCATAGACTTCTCTCATTGGTTGTAGATTTCCATCCATAGTGACTACCTTGATGACATCATCAATGGAAAGAGTAGGCCTTTCAACAAATTCTTCTGCCTTTTCTTCTGTATGTTTTTCGACAGAGGATTTCATGGATGTTTTCTTTTTCTTCTTCATTTTCTTGATCTCCTCATCAGTCTCTGTCTCTTCATCATCCTTTTGACTTATGTATGACCTTGTGGCCTTTGTCTTTGTTCTCTTTTCTCCTTTTTTGGATGTCTTTGCTTCTAGTTTGGAGGCTTTTTGGCTCTTAGAGGCGGTACGTGCAGAGCTTTTGGAGGATCTGGTCTGGGAGGGGGCTTGCACTAGATCACTTTCTTTTTCTGCTTCTTGTCTCTCTTTCTCTACTCTTTCTATTTTCTCTCTATTAGCATCAACCGCCTCTTTTGATATCCCAAATCTCTTGGCAACTTCTACTTCCCTTCTCACCTTTCTCTTCATCTCTGGTTGTCTTTATTCAACATGAATTTTTGCACTTAATTCTTGAAATGTTCCAAACCTTTCTGCCTCAGGGTCTTTAGGCTGACTTAACAGATGTTGGATATGCAGTTCAAGGATTTTCTCATCTACCTCATATCCCATTGGCATGATCTAGACTATCCTGGGCTCCACTGCCTCCATTAGGCATTGATTAGTGTCTACCATGAAACACACTATGTTTTGTATTTTTCAACTAATGTTTGTGGAATTCTTTCTCTGGCCTGCATCATACTTTGGAAATTCTTGAAATATCCCCAGAGAGCTGTACTTTGAGCCTTGGCATCACCAAGCCCATGCATATAATCTCTGATTTGTATGGCAACTGGTTTGTCATTCTGCCATACCCAGCCACTTGATCCAGGTAGCTCATTCATAAAGTAAAAGAATAAACACAGTATTATCCCACCATACTTGAATGAGTTCTTTTCCTTCTTGATCTTTTGTAGGTTTTCTAGTAGTTGGTTCAGGAGAAGCTCGCATAGATCATAGTCTGCATTTTTCCTTAGCATCTGATATGCAGTGTATATAGCAATTCTGGATACAGAATTCTCCCTGTTGGAGTGATATATTTTGTAGTCAATAATCATAGAGGCAAATTTGATGTCTAGATCTATAATATCTTCTATTGTCATTGCTCTTTTGTCAAACTTTGATCCGGTAGCCTCACTTACTATTTGGTTCTTGACCGATTTAAGAGTAGGCAACCCACCGGATGAGTGCAATCTAGTTACCACCCTAATGGCATCTTTTGTGATCTTGAATGGCCTCTCAACCATATGAAGTTGTCATGCATTCTGCTCAGAACATACCAGACCCATTCATCTTCTGCAAAATAGGGGAAATGGATGCAATGTCCAAAATGCTTATCCCGGATGGCCTTGTATTAGGGTTTAAGTTCAAATTTTTCATGTATTAATTCCTTGTGATAAATGTCCATCAGCTTGGATTCCCCAAATTCCTCAATGTTGGTGTGAATATAAACCCTAACATCTTCTACGTGAAGAACCCCATGCGGAATGCTAGAGAATGCGCCTAGAGGATCAACTTCTAGGGATTTGTAAGGATGTTTCTTGAACTTAGGGCACAACCTATCATTGATCTTAACAACATTCAAACTAACCATCTTTCAAAAGATTCAGAGAGAGATATTCAAGAGCGGAAATACCTTTTTACGCTTCTAGGGTTCATGATAGGAGCCAAAAAGATCACTGGTTGAATCGAATTATGTGGTTGATCCTTGAGAGGGTTGAAGCAATCTTGTTGTAGAGCTCCTTCTTTCTTCTTGAATGCAAATGTGCAAATGATGAACAAAAGAACCCTTTTATTTTTGCAAACCCTAATTCCATATTGCAATAAATGCACTCCTTAAGTCATTCCAGTCGCCTTGTTCTTCTTGTTCTGAGAGAGATCTTTCTGGATCACTAAGATGCACTTAGAATGATAACTTACAATGTATCTCCCTTCCTTGAATCATCCTATTTATTCGCAGATCAAGATATTTCAATTTTGAGTCATACCAGATCTAACTATGAGAATCCTACTTTTACCAGATGACTGTCAAGCCAGATCAATCTTGGATGATTAACCTCTTCAAAACTTCTTACGGATCTTCCATATTTTTACCAAGGCTTATTTAGATATTTCTCTAAGAATCCTTTAATCCGCAACTTTCCATGTGCCAATTTCAGGCACCAATTGACTGGCTGGGGGAATTTATTTTCCTTTAACTCACCTTGAGCTAGAGCTCATCTATTCAATTTCTGGAAGGAATATCAGCACTAGATTCTGGTGCAGATCCATCCCCAACATTTTTTGTACTTCTCTTCACCCAAATCTTGTTCATCTCCCTTTAAACCTCATCCGCATTCACTTTTCCTTTTCCTTTGTCTTGACTTTGATTATGATGCACCGGACCCCTTTTATCCTGATTCTTACTTCTGCAGAATTTGGCAATGTGAACGGATCTATTATAGCTGCAGCAAATAACATTTCTTTGCATATTTGGTTGATATCCTCTTGATCTGCATTGATTAGCCATATGTCCCATTCTATTGCATGCAAAGCATCTACCATTGAATGAATTGCTTGTTTGCCTATTTCTGCATTCATGAGATTTGTGACCATACCTTTTGCAGTTGAAACATGATTTGGAGAAGGATGAATTAGTTTGATTCATTCTTGTTCTACACTGGGTTGCTTTATGTCTGAAGTTGTTGCAATTGTAGCAGTATCCATTGAAGGATGGATATCTTTGAGCATTTGGTTGCCTTACCGGAGGTCTTCTAGGCCTGTTCCTTGGATTTCCTAATCCAGAGTTCTTCTGACCGGATCTGGAGCTTTCACCTTTCTCATATCCCAAGCCATGTTTGTCATCTACCCTCTTTTGGCTTTCAAGAAGAACTTCAAGTTGAGCAGAGCTTATCTTGAATTTTTCTTTGTATTCATTTGCTGTTTGAAGATCCCTTTTAAGAGTGTCTATTTGATTTTCAAGTTGTTCTTCATTATCTCTAGCTTCTTCAAGATCAGATTCTAGATGCCTAATTATTCTATCCATTTTGTGGCAGTCTTCTGACTTCTCCTTGAGAGATTTCTTTAGATTATCTTCAATTTTTCTTTTCTCCTTAATTTCTTGGGTGAATTTCATAACCTGTGATTCCATTTCATGTCTCACCATAATGACCTCTTTTGAAAGCTTCTCACATAACTTGTTTTTCTCATCCAGATCTTAATTAGTATCATTGGCTTCACTTTGAGTTGCTAGTTGTTGAAGCAGTTCCTTTCTTTTCTTCACTGAGATACTTAGTTTTTCTTTGAGTTTATTTATGAAATCATCAGCTTGTTTGAGTCTTTCCCTCAGGTTATTGAATTCAGAGTGAGATTGCTCAAGATCATCTAGGGTAGACTGAAGTTGTTGCCTCATACCATACATATCCATTAAGATTCCTAGATCTTCCTCAAGTAGTTAAGCTCTTTTTGGAGGAACTTAGCTCTAATACCAATTGTTGGAAACAAGGCAGATAACTGAGAGGGGGGGGTGAATCAATTATCTTAAGTATTCAACTTTCTTTTCTTCTTTAACAACTAGTGTAACATCAAAACATATAACCATACATGAGCATGAAAGTAGAAAAGAAATCAACACACATAACACAAAGATTTTTATGTGGAAAACCCAGTTAAGGGAAAAACCATGGGGTGACTAACCCAAGATTGTATTCTCTATTAAAAGAATAAGAAGTACAAAATGGCACATGCCAATTAGGGCTCACTGCCTGAGCACACTGCTCACAAGAGGCTCACTACCTACAATAGTTTATAGAAAGTAACCAAGTATTTGAACTGATGAGAAGCATCCACACATGCTGAGGTTTAGTTCCGGTTAGGCTCAATATACTGATCTATTGCACTTCATTCTTCCTCTGCTTTAGTGCTGTTGTTCTGTCACATACTTGACCTATATTGCTACTTCCACACTTCTGTCTTCTTTTCTTCATACTTCACAATACACCACACATACCTTCATACCGAAATCCATCTGGTATATATATCCGCATCAAGGATTTCAACATCCTTCTAGTCAGCATCTGGAATACTCAAGAATTTTCCAAACTTTGGTTTGTCGGCTGAATCCATGCTTACTAAGTGATGCATATCAAAAATATAGTTATAGAAGTCATCAATCATGTCAGCCAACCATGAATGATCCCTCAAGAAGCTTGATCACCATCAATTTCTCATCCAGATTAAGCTTTGATGCTCTACCAGTTAGTTCTTCCTTAGTCTACTCTACCTGTTAGGAACCCAACACTTAGGTGCTCATATATTTTCACTCTTTCATCACCGGAGGCTCAATCTCTGGAATGTAACAGTCATGGTGCTCCTCTTGACTTCCCAAGGTTTGTACTTTGCTAAGATACTTCATCTAAGAGATCCGAACCTGATTGCCAGACCTTGCTGCATGCTCTGTTCTTGCTCACGGACCAAAACACTCTTCAGTCTGACTTCCTGTAAAGACCCATTATGTGCTGCAGATGTGTGGGGTAAACTTTGTTTCCATCAATGACAACAATAATGAAGCCACACAGTCTCTCTTGCCAACAAGCTTGCCATAAGGATGATTTTCCGTT
This sequence comes from Cunninghamia lanceolata, assembly GCA_027924645.1. NCBI lineage: Eukaryota > Viridiplantae > Streptophyta > Pinopsida > Cupressales > Cupressaceae > Cunninghamia > Cunninghamia lanceolata. Next base: position 110,904 of record BSBN01002217.1, read on the forward strand.
GCCAAATATAGACATCATAGTCAACTTAACAACAGGGCATACCATGTTATCTCTGATGAATGGCTTCTCAGGATACAATCAGATCAAGATAGCACCAGAAGACCAGCATAAAACAAATTTTACTTGTCCATGGGGTACTTTTTGCTAGAATGTCATGCCATTTGGGGTAAAGAACGCAGGAGCAACATATCAACGTGCTATGACCACTATATTCCATGATATGATACACATCACCATGGAAGACTATGTAGATGGTATCCTTGCAAAGTCACTCACAAGAGAATCACACCTGGATGTGTTAGAGAAAGTCTTTTAGAAACTAGAACAATTCAAAGTTAGGTTGAACCCCAAAAAATATGTGTTTGGAGTCACCTCAGGCAAACTCCTAGGTTTTATTGTATCGGCAAATGGAATAGAGGTGGACCCCGCCAAAGTCAAGGCTATTATGGACATGCCACCACCCAAGAATCTTACTCAACTAAGATCTCTACAGGGCAAGCTACAAGCAATCTGTAGGTTCATATCACAACTGGTAGACAAGTGTCAACCCTTCAGTCATCTCCTAGATAAGAACATTCCATTTAGATGGGATGAGAAATGTGAAGAGGCATTCGACAAACTGAAAGAGTATCTTATGAATCCACCTATTCTCATGCCTCCTATCCAAGGGAAGCCATTGTTACTATACATATATGCTACACCAATAGCTCTTGGGGCCCTTCTAGTACAACAAGATTATGAAGGTAAAGAAAGAGTCATCTACTACATCAGTCGCACATTGGTGGGCTATGAATTGCAATACTCTCAGATAGAAAGATCATGTCTTGCAGTAGTTTTTTCTTCCCAAAAACTTTGACATTATATGCTAGCACATCTAGTCAAACTTATTGCAAAAATAGATCCACTAAAGTACCTACTAAGCAAAGCAGCTCTAACAGGTCACCTAGCCAAATGGGTAATGCTCCTAAGTGAATACGACATTGAGTATGTACATAGAAAGGCTATCAAAGGGAAAGTCATTTCTGATTAGTTAGCAGATGCACCACTACAGGACACCACACTAATGCAATTCAAGTTTCCAGATGAATCCTTATCTAATATATCAACACATTCTTGGAAACTCTACTTTGATGGGTCCTACACAAACCATGGATCGGGGGCAGGAATCTTGTTTGTAAGTCCTCATGGCGACACCATACTGAAGTCTTACCGTCTATTATTCCCATGCACCAACAACATAGCAGAATATGAATCCTTGGTCATTGGCCTGAAAATAGCAACAAAGTGGAAAATCAAAGAGCTACATGTCTATGGTGATTCTCAACTAGTGACCAATCAGGTCAATGACGATTACCAAACCAAAGATGAGGAGCTTGTCCCATACAAACGGATGGTCGAGGACTTTAAGGAATACTTTGTGTTCATATCTTTTGAGCAGATACCTCGCATTGAAAACAACATAGTAGATGCCATGGAAACCATTGCCTTTCTTCTTGAAATCCCAGAGAATGAGTCATGGTACGAGTTCTTAGTGGAATCAATTCAGCAACCAGCTTATGATCTTCCTGAAACCCATTCCATATGCCTATTAGTTGGATCTGATTCACCTTGGTATGGTAAGGATTACACTTACCTCAAGGACAATACCCTCCCACCTGACTTATCTTCAAACCAATGACGAACCTTTATACGCCAAACCTCTCGTTGTACCATTATTACTGACACCTTATACTGACGTGGTCTAGATAGTACTTTAATCCATTGTTTAGAACGAGAAGAATCCCAAACTGCCTTACAAGACGTACACAAAGGGATCTGTGGAACACACTCTAGCGGTCCTTCCTTAGCTAAGAAACTCATCCATTTGGGTTATTATTGGTCGAACATGGAAATAGATTCATATCAATTTGTGAAGAAGTGCAAGCAGTGCCAGATACACAGGAACCTAATACATGCACTAGCTGAAGAGTTGAGACCTTTAACGACACCTTGGTCCTTTTGTCAATGGGGACTCGACCTTGTAGGCAAAATCCATCCTCCATCATCCAACGGCCACAAATTCATAATAACCGCCACTGAGTACTTTACCAAGTGGATTGAAGCCATCCCCTTCACCACCATCACAGGTAAACAAATCTCCTCATTCATCTTCAACTACCTCATTTATGTAGATATAGAATTCCCTCATCCATTATCATGGATAATGGAAGACCCTTCAAGAACCAAGATGTCCAAGAACTCTGTGACCGATTCAAAATCCAACACCATTTCTCCACACCTTATTACCCCCAAGGCAACGGCCAAGTAGAAGCATCCAACAAGACCATATTAAAACTCCTCAAGAAGACAGTCAACGATGCTGGTTGTGATTGGCACATCCAACTCAATCCTGCTCTATGGGCCTATAGAACTAGTATATTCACTCCCATAGGTGCTACCCCTTATGCCCTTGTCTATGGCTCAGAAGCTATCCTCCCCATTGAGGTCGAGTTACCATCTCTTAGGGTGTCATTAAAAGGTCTCATAACAGATGAAGAATACATAATTTCCAGATTGCAGGAACTAGAGTTGCTAGAGGAAAAGAGACAGAAAGCCTTTGATCATCTCAAAGCATACCAGCAAATGATGTCACAAAGCTGCAACCACAGAGTCCACCCAAGAGTCTTTAAAGTTGGAGATCTAGTACTTAAGGAGAACCCCTACAATCAACAAGATCAGGAAAAGAAAGGCAAGTTCGAGCCCAACTGGCTTGGGCCTTATGTAATCGTAGCTACTTATGGATCGGGGGCATATCAGTTAGCAACATCAGAGGGTGAGTTGTTTGATGATCCAATCAACAGCATGCATCTTCATCGGTTCTATACCTAAGAGAACCCCAATGTAAAGGGAGCATAAAGTACAAAAAAAATAAAAAATCATAAAAATAAAAAAAATAAAAAATTAGCAAAGTACAAAAAAAATTGTCCTTTGGTGAAGACCTGGCAAACATGCACCTTGGATAGGTATCATGATGAAAACCTGGCAAACCGGCGTCATGCATACTTTCTATCTTTCGTGCAAATAAAAGCAATTGGTGAAAACTTGGTAAACAGTTGTTACTTGTGATAAGCTACTTCCTCCATCTTTGGGAAACCAATCACCTTGTGTCCATTTCTTCCTTCACTCATGTCCCATTCGATCCATATTTGTTCTGTAATAAAATCCTAACGATAACCTATAATGGCTTGATACTCTCTTTGTTGCCTTGTCAACCAAGGTTTTATCCCATATCCTATCCATAGTGTCAGCCTAGCTTAGCGTCTGTTGTCAGTGTCCCCATGGTCCAAGTCTGATGAAGTACGTTGCCTTTGCGTCATCACGTAGGCAAGGCCATTTCTCAAATGAGCCCCCGAGGCTGTACTGTCCCATCCGTCGCATGTCTAGTCCTTCTATCTATCTAAATCCATGCCACTTTCTATCACCTAGGTCTTAGGTCCATTAGCATTTACCCTGAACTACAATGCCTCTGCGTTGTCACGTAGGCAAGACCATTTAGCAATGAGCCCCCGAGGCACTAGGTCAGTCCCTTAGGGTTTGTCTCACCAATAAGGATTGTGGAATCTTTCACAGACAATCAAGCGCAAATAGAACCCGCTCTTTTCAAGCAGAAATCTTGACACAAGGCATTAATCCATGCAGAGCAAAGCAATCAAACACCTAAGGCATTCTAAATGATTTTACTTAAATAATGGCAAGAAACAAACACATCTAAATGCAAACATGTTTTGTGGTTAGAATCATGGTTAAGTTACAACATCTTGATTTCTGTTATCATGTCTTTCTATGCTACTCGAGGATGCCAAAAGCTAGAGATGCTATGATGGGGGCGTGATTATCTGCTTTGTTTGTTGTTTGTGGATTAAACTTTAGTAATGTGAAGCCTTATCTAAAGACATGATCGGCAAACGATCATCGAGGACATCAAAGGTCTAAACATGAAAAGGGGCAATCCTTGTCTGTTGATACGCAAGAAATAGTCAAGTCATCTCAGTTCAATTATACCTTGATGCTTGTATTAACTTGCTAAATCAAAATCCATGTAAGCGATAATTAGGTCATCTTGGTTCAATTATACCTAGATGCTTGTATTAACTTACAACATTCAGAAAAAGTTCCAAAAAAATTGCCCAATGATCAAATAAGCACTTCAAAATATTTGCATCGTCAAGATGTCAAAAGCAAAGCATCCATCATACATCCATTATACATCCATACATCCATATCCCGTGCAATAAAAGATCCAAACAATGCAGAGTATCAATACAAATTAAAGCTTGTGAGTCTTTCTATTGAGTCATTCTTTCAATCAATCTTCTATCACTATGTCATCTCTGTGTCGATAGAGTACATTTGGACATCACAAAAACATAGAATACAGTTTCATATCATATCACATGAGATAGTCATTTACATGATTAAATCAATTGCATACATAATAATGTGCATCAGGTCATCCATATACATTTTTGCAATCATCACATAGTGTCAACAGAAAAAATAAAAAACATAGAGAAGTGCATCGCATAAATTGCATAATCATATAGATACCATTTGCATTTACACATTTGAGACATATCAAGTAAAACATCTAAGTTTGCATTAAGTCACATAGCATCATATAAAAGTCTGCATTAGATAAACATCATCTAGACGTAGTCAAAATATGCATCACATGAGTACCATCATACAAATAGAAGTGCATCCATAGCATTGAGTGAACAAACTACATATAAAGAGCATCAGATAGCTACATCATCATATAAATATCATAAGCATGTCCAAATGTACAATTCAAAAGGTCCATCTTTGAGTCAATGTCATATACAATGTATACATCTCAAAGATAATGATACATGTCCCAAAATACAAAAGTGGTACATGTACGTATCTGACTATCTGAGACATCAAAAAGTTTGCGTAGGAGCCAAAATCTATGCAAGTGTCTGCTAACCCTATTGTTGTGAACCGCTACTCCCAGCAGTGTCCTCTATGTCCCCTCCTCTGCTGGCCCCAACCTGCTATGGGCCCAAAATAGAGGCTCTTGACGGCGATCCACCTACTCTCTGCGAGGCCATGGACTGGCTCCTATAGCTTGGAGCCCTCTGATCAACTGGAATAGCACCATGGTATAGTCCCCAATAGTACTGTGTTTAAGCCTGCACTCTGGCAAGTTCACCCTGTACCTGTGCTAACTGCCCCTGCATTTGTGCCAACTGTGCCTATGCCTGCTGCACTTGTCCAACCAAAAAACTACTAGTAGCTTCTGTCCCAAGGGATGCCATTGTTGTGTCTCTCTCTACTTAGATAGCTCGTATCCTCACCTCTGCCATATCTCACTCTCTAGTAAGCCCTGAGATAACACCTGCATCTGTTTCTCACCGAGCCTCAACCATCCTAAGCTATGCCCACAGCTGCCAAACCTATCCTCTCAACATGGCAATGGCTCTCCCCTGGACATTTGGCTATGCTGGATCCTGAGAGGCCTATGCCTGTCCCTGCCCCTGCAACTGAGGTACCTACTACTGCACCACCTGCTGAGGTGGCGACATCTATCCCTGCTATGCAGCCTACTATGCAACCTACAGATGCACTACTTGCTAAGCATTGAAGGATCCCTCCCCAACTATCCTCTACCTAAGTCTGCCTCCATCTCCCCCATCTCCCTCATCTCCCCAGCTCTCCTCCTCTGCCTAAGTCTACCTCCATCTCCCCCATCTCCGCTATCTCCACCTCCATCTCCCCCATCTCCTCCATCTCCCCCATCTCCACCATCTCTACCATCTCCCCCATCTTCGCCATCTCCTCCATCTCTCTGTCCTCTCCTCCTCCTCCTCCCCCTCTTGCCAACCTAGCCCTCGTCATCTGAATCTGCCTCGTCTATGCGAGGAACCAGCTGTCCAGGCCCAGAGTATCTCAGAAATGGATGCTCTACAAACCATTCCTCATAGTCTGGTGTCATCCCTGCATCTGCAATCTCTCTCCTCATCGCCTAGGCAGTATAAGGAATCTGTTGGAACTCTGCCACTGCCTCCTCATAGGACACCACTGGGCCCCATCTAAATCTCTGCACATGTGTCTATGCAAACAGAGCCTGCTCTGTCTCCTCCCAAATTGTCTCCGAACCCAGATGACAATCTGTCTCTCTAGGATGTACCGTGTCCGACCTATAAGCCATCGAGTCTGATAGCAATATGGCAGCTTGTCCGCCTCGTCATCCCAAGGCTCATAGTCTAGATATGGTCGCTAGATGACCACATCTACCCCATCTAGTGCATGCCTCCAGTACTCTAGCTTCCCTAGTCTATGCTGGGAAATCACTCCTACATAGTCGTAGCTGTAAGGTTCTCCCCTCTGTCTCTAAAAAAACACATATCGGTCTGGTAATGGCGATATGCTCCCACAACCAAAAATGTAATAGTGAGACATCTGCTAATAAAATAGCACCCTTGTGGTATACCACCTGATGCATATCGTGGTATAGGTGTGCCAAAACACAAACACCCCAAGCATAGTGGGTGCCCTCTGAGATCATCTTCTCCATCATCTATCCCCATCCAATCAAGAACCCGTGCGATCTCCTATCGGGGCATACAACGCCTCCAATCAATCCTATAACTATCCCAGGGAAATAGTCATAGTAATTATGTATATCCTGTAGGAGATAACCTATCCTACTAGCTCAGGGTCATCAAATACCCACCTGCACTCTATGAGTCCTACATCTCACTGTGGATCATACTCCACGAGCTCTCCCTGAATTGGCAAGTGGAATATCCTGTATACATCCTCCAGAGTTGCCGTCATCTCGCTAGTCAAGAAGTGAAAGGTCCCATCCTCACTGTGAAACCTCTCCACTGCTATAGTCAGTAAGCCATTGTTTGCTTGAACCTCAGGCATAAAGCACACATAATCCAACCCCTTTGCTCGAAGCGCCTCTTGATCTATCTCTGTCAACATGTGTCGCTGCAACATTGGCATGGAAAACTGCTCCCTCGACATCAATGTATCTCATATGTCCTCCTGCAAGATCGCAAAGCAAGGCGTCAACTTAAAGCTATAAGTACCATGCTCAACATATCTATAAGAATCATGCCAACTAACTTAACATATCAAATTGATCAAAACAACACACTACATCTCTTGACTAGATTCCTGCAATCGCAGAGATAGCTTATCGATTGATGCATCAAACAGGATGCCAATCGAGTCAATTTTATTAAGTAAACTAACTATCTATATCATATGTGCTAGAACAGAAGGTACATGCACCATTTCTTAGCAAATGCACCACTTCTGACACATCCGCTATAACATTTCATGCATGCGCCATCCCATACCGTAAATGCGCCGCCCAATTGCATGCGCTGACTCATATCGTAAATGTGCCACCAAATGTGCATGTGCCAACCTTACTCATGCATGTGCAAGTTTCATGCATGCACCGTTTTATATCCTATATGTGCCGCAGATTGATAGATGCGCAGTTCCGCATGTCAGATGCACCAAACTGTGATCTGGCACATTTATTTAGCCAATTTTTGCCTAGCATTTATTGCACTCAAAATTGACCCTAGGTGAAATTTTTTGAGATACATACTAGGGGTCTTGCCTCTGCTAGCTGGTTGAATCATTGGATGAACTCAAAGCGATACTCCTTGCGTGGAATATCCATCCTAGTGCTGACTGCTCTATGCTCTGTACTCTCCTAAGCTCTCAAAGACAATCCAACAAAAGCCAAGTGTGCAAATGACTTGTCTTGTGGACCTAGCTCCTATATCTGGCATGCAAACCCTAAACTGGCTATGTGGTGACTATGACTACCTCCTAGACCCGTTTCTCAGAAACATGTCCTATTTTCTTCAATCCTAACCAAGTTTTCCCTTCCTCTTCGTGAGATTGTTCGTCTCACGGCTTCTACCTTCTTCCTGTCCAATCTCCTGAGGGGGCATCCTATCGTCATAACCTGTACCAGGGACAAACTAGGGCATGTATCATTATCAGACTATTTATTCTTTGAAGCAATGTTGTAAACTGCATTGCATCAAAGAGGGGCAAAATGTATACGCCTAAAAATGACATGATTCAGTCTAAGTAAATATTCTTAATATTTATTCCATTCCAATTCTTCTATTAATAAATAAATAAATAAATTTATTTATTTGATTCACATTCCCCTAAGTTAATTAAATATCAAAATATTTAACTACCTATTCTAAAGTCAAAATTAAATAAAATCCTTTGTTTAATTAAATTCTTCCAAATAATTAAATAATTCTTAATTATTTAATTAAAATCAAAATCATTATTCCAAATTTGAATAAATCAATTAACTTTATTTAAATTATCTCAATCCCCCAAAAAAAATATAATCAAATATTTTATTTATTCTTCCAAATCATGCATAATGATTAAATAAATTTATTTATTTAATTAGTTTTCTTATCTTCAAAATTCTTCAAATATTCTTCCAAATCTTCTAAAAATAAGTCTTCTTCTCCATGCACACAAAATTAAATAATTTATTATTTAATTTCTCTCAAATCATGTGAAAGCAAATCTCAAGTTGAGTTATCTACTCAATCAACCTTGTTTTTATCAATATCTCTTAAATTAGAAAAAAACATTCTAATTTATGAAAAACATGTCTTATCTTTAGAAAAGAAAGTAGTTAACTCAAATAAAATAACTTTTGTGTGACACTTGTCTTCTTCTTATTCGCGCACGTTTATCAACCATTCTATATCATTGATCTTCTCATTCTTTCTATACCGTTGATGTTCATTCTCCTAAGTCTATAAATTGAACCCTCTTCTTCCATTTCATTCATCCAAGCTTTAAGTATTGTTACTTTGTAGGAATTACATTGCACCTTTGGCACCAATTTCTTCATTGCTTGTGATCAAACTCCTTACCATACTACTACCATTGTTGTGAAGCTCCTCTTCATTACAAATCATTATCATAGACATTCTCCATTGACAATCTTGGAATAGCAAGGAAGTGCACTCTCTAAGGGCCTTATTCATACATGCAAGATCAATTGAGATAGGCAACCAAGGGAAGCTATGAAGCTTTGAGGTTTGCAAAAGTTTTTGAAGTTCTTTTGTTTGATTGATCTCTTTGTTTTTGTATTTCATTGAGTTTTGGGTATTATTGATATACTGTATTGATTATTCATGTTTACACCAATTTTCTCTTAACATATATAAACATTTAAACACTATCACAGTCAAGATGCAAATATAGGCATAGGAATACATTTGTTGTAATGAAGAAATCAGTGTTACTTCATGGTTTGATAACTCAGGATAGGGGAAGAGTAGTTCTCTTCATTCACACATGATATTAGATTTGATTAGTAGGTCCACAACAATAGGTACACACTTGCATTATGCAAAACACATTCCTACCCATACTTATGCAAAAATACAACAACCAAGCAAGAGATATCACCAACAAAGCTTGAAATCCCTTGTAATAACTTTACACATGGCCCCATAAGTGCTTGCAACATTATACATAACCTTATAGGTCACTAGTGACTACACTCATGCCTCCGAGGACTAAAAAAATGTATTGGAAGCCATCAATTTCCTATTATTGGCATGAATAGTGAGAAAACCAAAAAAATTGAGGACATAGGGCATAGTTAAAACAACAGTAGCAAAGCCAACCACCACCATTAAGACCTAGAATGGAAAGTGCGAAACTTGGAGTATCAATGGACCAAATGACCTATGTGGATGGGCTCTAGAGCTATCATCCTTTGTTGTAGGTAGAAAACCCTCATAAATTTTGTATAAAGTCATTTGAGCAATTCATAGGTGGGTTGTTAACATGTTTGAACTCTAAAAGGATCCTCATCATCCATGTGGAAGCCATTGATATCCAATGGCACATGTATGAAAAGTGCAAAAAATATGCTACACGTGTGAAAAATTAGCCATTGGGGGCACTTTAATCGCTAGCCAATTTGGATGAGCCATGCAACTGTTACTCATTAAAGCTAAGCTTCCGTTGAAAAGTATTATGTCCAACCACATGGGTACCACATAGCAAGAATGACTCCCACAACCACCATAGTGGATATGAGTGGCATTCATTAATATGCCGCCACCAAAGAGCGCACACCTTATCTATAAGATTAGGCTTGCCCCTACTAAAGGAAACACATAGTACGAAGGGATTCGTTGATGAATCCATGCTAGCCATTATATGTGAACAAGGTACTGGTGGACAACCTATATGGGCCCCATCAATGACATCATTGCAAGACATATGGCATTAGGTGAGTAGTCCACACACTATGCCAAGTGGAGTTGAGTCACCACAAATACACCCACTGGCCAATGAGATTGTCTTGTGCATAGTACAAGTGCCACCTGCATTGTGAGTTGGAGCAATGTAAGCAAAGGGATAAACATCAAACATGTCAGGGAAGATCAGATGATAGTAATATGGGGGGAAGATTTAAAAATCAACAAATAACGACTAAAGCAAAGTATTGCACAAACAAATTAGCCACTATTTGCTACCAATAGAAAGTAGAGAAATCACTTGAATAAGTAGTGTGAGTCATGATTGGGGGCTAAGGAATAGTGGGATCAAGCAATAGCCAAAACCAAAGGCACAAGGTGGAGACTTGTAAAGTGGTAGAAAGACTAGTCAAGGTGGCGAGCACAACAATAGAGGATTTTTGACTAGTGTTAAGTTATACAACCATCAGTAATAGAAGGTCGACAAACAATTAGAATAAAGTGCAAAGGAGGGTTGCAGAGGCCTAACAATATAAATATTGGTGCCTATGGTTTTATGAATTATAGCAATGATTCAGCAAATATCGCTACGCTGTACAGCAGAAGGCAAAAACTGCCAAGATAAACCCCAATCATTACCAAAACAAGAGAAAATTGAGTACAAGAAGAAAAAAAACCGTGTGTACTCATCCATGCTTTAATTATTGTGCTCATTGAACTGTGTGTAGTTAAGCCTTTCAATGGCAAGATGCCGCATAAACCTCCACCATAGGTAGGTATTACCTTTTTTGTTTTTTGGCTTCATTCTGCAGCACTGTCATGTCAGTATTGACACATGGGAGGACGCCTTTCTTTTTCTTTCTGTCAATGCGGTAAACCATAGTTAGGTATCGTGTAAGATGACGCAGAACTATTTCCTTAATTCTGTAGATAAAAGGGTTTTCAAAGAAAGATCATGTGGTTTCTGATTTATAATTTTAGGTAAAACGAGGGTTCTTTCTTATAGAGACTATAACGAGGGCAGCCATAAAAAAAACTGGGATGGAATGATAGAGATTGAAGAGATCTAAATCCCATGGAACCCTTTTGTTATACGATGACTTCTCTGAAGCTATTTTCATTACAACTCTTCTTAAGAAAATTGAGTGATCTTTTGTTTTGTCATTATGGTCATTTTCTGTTAAATCGCTAGTCTTGTGGAAATTGTCGTCTTTGAGTTAAAGAATGTTATGGAACTAAAATACCTTAGATACATCGATGTGTGTTTGTGCATTGAAATTTGGTCACATAATTTCTAATTAAGAAAATCTGTCACGCAACACAAGGGAACTCTTCGAGGAGAGAATTAAGATCTCCATTTTGTAAGCCTTTTTACATTTTTTTTTACATTTTTTTTTATATGTTAAATATCTCAGACAATATGCAAAATTTAGGTTGTGAGAAGACTTGCAATGCCATCTGCCATGTTTTTTCTTATAATATCCATGCATCCCCTTGTGAAGCGTGATCAAATTGGGACAACTGGAGTTATTACACAACTGACCTAACTGACAAAGGGCTATTTTCAATCAAATTACACTGATCGCAAGCTTTTGTCATTTTTGTATTTAATATTTAAAAACATTTAGTGTTTCTACCGAGTTACATGTAATGTCCTTGGGGCATGTCCCCTCCCCTCTGTGGCTATCCTAAATACTTTGGGGATGCAGATGGGACACTCCCCACATTTTAGTATATTTTGGTATCCCATGGATGTTTCACGTTATAGAGGGGGCATTTGAGTGATGACCAGACATCCCCTAGATGTCAAGGCACATTTATTTTCATGACCATTGATAACCTGACAATCAAATATTCATATTTACAATTTCAAATTTATATTTCAGTGTTTCAGTCAATTTTGGATTTTAATTTTCGATGGTTGATATTGAATGTTGAATGTTGAATGAACAATGTTATAGATTTCATTGTATTGGAATTTCAAATCTCGTAATGATAATGAACATGAGATTTTCACAATCCATGACATTGAGTAACAGATTTTCTAGAAAAAAAATGTATACATTTAATTTTCATGAGATTTTCACCATCTCATAAATGCATGAAGCTTGGAGAAACATTCACTTACATGTCCTTATTTATTTGGAGTTCATCTAATTGTGTATGAGGCTAGTACTAGGTGGAAGCAAATTGAGATAAACACCATTCTTTAGAATATTTGGATGAATGGGTTGCAACATTTTGTTCTTGTCTGCATCATCTTGAAAGTTATTGTCAAAAAGCTCCCCACACCATTTTTAGAAATTCATTTTTTGTGCTATCCAACATAAATGATAACCTAGATGTGACCTACATTTTCTTACTAATTTGTGAAATCTTGAAGATAAAATGGAAACCAGGTGCTTGCAAATTAGAATGGATAGTGTGTTATTGTAAAGTCCAAATTCTAGAGCAATTCAATAGGCTAAAAGTTTGAAACTGATATATTGGAGTATTATGAAAACCTATCCTCCATCTAATGTTCCATTATCAAGAATCAATGGAGTTGTTTTTCTCTTAATCCATTTCCTTAGCTCATGTCAAAGTATGTGTATTGGCCATCCTAGAATTTTACACCTTCGAAGTTGTCTAAGATAAACTGGGAAAAACCCTTGGTTACATTATTCATAAAATGAAGCCACCCTCTTTTCTCTTGGGGATATCATGTGATTTAAAAGTATCCTCCTAGAACCAATGCATAATCCTCAATAAAAATGTTTCAATTTGGTTGTATTATTTGAGCAGCATGTTCTTGTTGGAAGAAAAGGAGGAACATAAGCAGAGGATACTCAAAATTCTTGGTTGAATTCAAAAGATTAAACTGACTTGTAGTTCTCCAAGCTTTAGAAAGACATAACTTTGCCCCTTCCATTAGAGTATATGTTTTTGTTAGAAGGAAATAATACATTTCATTCCGTGGTTTAATATCCAATACATTTTGTAGCTTTATTTTTATGTTTCCAAATTATTGAAGTCTCTAATCCTACTTTTCAATTTGAATCTTCTCATAATATAGAATACTATCTAATGCATTGTTCAACATCTTCCAAATTTTTGATTAATTTTCAATAAAAGTTTACAAATTTATCTATGTTTTTTCTAACCTTGATTATTTTATTATTTTAAAAGAACAATTTAAGTCCCAACTTTCAATTCAATAGAGATTTCCTAAACTAACAATCCTCTGACTTGGGATCAGAGGCAAGGACAAGGAGATACACTCAATGAATTTTTAAGCAGACACTTATTTATTCTATTCTTAGATATTACAAATATGATCACATTCTAAAGGGGATACAGACCCTTGTTTTTCATTACTATAAAAAATCTATTTCGAGAAGCTTACTTGACAAAAACCATCAACCACTCTGGGTTAGGATGCACCACAGCAGCAATATGGAAGCAAAAATCACACTCCTATAATTTCTCTTTATAGGTGTTGCAGAAATGTACACACATTTATAACTAGCCTATAGAAAACATCTGTTATAAAATGTTTACAACTCAAAACTTAACTACATCAATTGTTTGGAAAAATACATTAACACACACTCATCTACACTCTATTCTCAAACTGGAGTTACAAACACACACACACACCCTACACTGAGACTGACTTCTAGTCTTTTTGGCATTTTTTTTTACAATCTACCCTCACTTATTTCCTACAAGCTCCCCTCACCTTGTCAACTTGACTTTTATAAAAATCTCTAAGACATTTCTCGAAGTTCCAAAATCCCCTAACTAAAATCTGTACTAATTATTTTTCTTGTGTCCTTGCCTCTTATAAGAGAAAAGATCAATTGTTTGACAAGACATAATGATTCATCTTATAGTTGTTTCTAACTTATTGGGTCCTTGAACTGCAAACTTGTCCACCTTAAACTAAATTCCACATGATCCAAATATGGTTTGATAGGTTTGGATATGTGTCAAATTATCTTTTAGTTGGCATCAGAAAGCTCATCTTCAAAATTTAGCTCTTATTTGTAAAATTTGAGATGGTGGGAAAAGTTATGCTCCCTCCATTCAAGGAGAATTCCCTTCCACTTATTTTTTCTCCAAATCCCTTGTGAGAAGGCATGGTTGCACCTTCTAACCCCTAAATTTCTTTTCCTAAACTTTTTCCTTTTAATTTTTTTGTTTCTTCCTTAATCTTTGGGTAAGAAAGTGCAATTGCACTTTCTAACCTGTATACAAATATGTTTCTATGTTATATCTTGAATCCTCAAAAAAATTATTGCACTTCCTCCCCCTACAAAATATTTATATTAACAAGAGAAAACTCAAAATATGTACATGTATAAAAATATGTATCTATGTTACATCTCATCCTCAAAAAAATTATTGCATTTCCTCCCCCTACAAAATATTTATATTAACAAAAGAAAGCTCAAAATATGTATGTATATTTTACTGCTTGCTCCTTAAAAACTTATTACACTTCATTCCCTACAAAAATATTGCTATATAATAGGACAAAGCTTGGCTTCTTTGTCTACTTGGGAATTTTGCTCCATTCTCAATTTCTTGGCTATTAACTTTTCACTTGAGAAAGGTGTGAGGAAGACATATCGAATTCATCTATCGGTTTAAATTCTACATCTTTCTTTTCATATGTAACAAGTGGATTGAGTGAATGGTTATTCAAATATGTTTTTGCATAAACCATTATCAATAGTAATCACTTCTACACCATACGTCAAGGGAAAATTTACCCCCTAAAGTGGAAGTAGAGACTTTCTGTCATTCTCACTATTTACCTAAATTTAAATCAAAATGTTCTCGTAAGAGGGTTTTTACTTTTCTATATATACGAAAACTGGTGACTAAAAATAATGTTTTTTTTAAAGGGGGTAAAAAATTATCAAGTAGGGAGCCAAAAACACAGGCCAAAAGTTATAGAAGTCCACAAAGCCCAACAAAGGGCTAGAGCAGCCCCAACAAACAAACAACCAACATCAAAAAAGAAAGAAAAAAACCCCACCACACAAGAACCCCAAGTGGGACCCCCAGTTAACTAGCCATATCCTCCATAATCATCTTATCTAAACATGGGAGCGTTTGGGGTCAAATGCTCCTAGTCTCCAACATTCCAATCACCCATTTGCTCTAAAGTCCACTTAGCTAGATAATTAGACACAGTGTTCCACTCCGTAGGGATGTGAACAAAAGAAACAAACTCCAACAAATTTCTTAGATTCCTCACTAATGCCATAGAGGACACAAATAGACAGACCCTAAAATCATCTCTTCCTCAAGTTTTCCCAGGTGATGCACCTATTTTGAGCAACTAGGCAAAGGAAAAAATTGCATTTAGGCTAAGAAAACTTATTCCACATATTTTCCCACTAGGAAATACCAATCCCCCCATATTTGTATTGATCCAACTCCTGATATCTTGAGGCAACCGAATACAAGCCCTTAGGATCAGGGATCCAAGCAAGGACATCACTCCCCATCAAAGAACTACAAACTCTTCCTGCAATAATCCAAGCTAATTCTTAATGATCCTCAACTGATCTCCCCCAGTGGCAACTCATGGGGGTCCTTTAATCTAAACACCTCCACCTAACCCAAGAGCTGGGTAGATTTGAAATCCTCCTCCTGACTCCACCCAACTTCAAGAAAGCTATTACAAAGGGACTGTAAGTGTGGATACATAGATGATTGGAGGGTAGCCATCCTAAGAATCAAACAAAAAAAGAGCCTCAGAGCCCCTGTTACAAATCTAGAACAACCCTTTCTTAATTAAATTGGCACCCCTTTTAAGAGTGTCCCAGATCATAGAACCCTTACCTAAGAGGCAAATCCTTGGAACATATTTGCTCTCCACCCCTCTCAGGTACTTAGAAGTGAGGATCTTGACCCATGCTTGATCCTGGTTAGTGCACCACTTCTAATAAAGCTTGACTACTAAGGTCTGACCATTAAAACTAGCCTACTGAAGACCAAGACTACCCTCCTGCTTCAACCTACAAATATACTTCCTCTTAACTAGACTCCACTTCATCGATTCCAAATTACCAGCCCATAAGAATTGTCTAGAGAGAACATAAAAATCCTTAATGAAGCTTAAGGGGGTAGCCTGAACCGAGCACTTATAAATGGGAAGAGCTTGAACCACAGACTTCAATAATGTCACTCTCCCATCAAATGAAAGCCACATAAAAGTCCAATGACTAACCCGCCTGTAAAACTTATCCAACACATTTTGCCAAATACCCCTTGGCATGGGTCCAACAGAAAGAGGAATACCTAGGTAAATAAAAAGAAGGGTTCCAATATGAAATCTAAGGATTTGAGCAATCTTAAGCTGAATAAGCCGAGGGGTATTAAAGAAGAAAATGGAGGACTTTCCTTCATTAATCCTTTGCCTCTAGGCTTTCAGGTATATATCCAAAGTTCACCTTAAGTTAACCACCTCTCTGACTCTGGCTAAGCCCATCAAAGTAGTGTAATCCACAAACTGTAAATGAGAGTGAGGAGGAAACTATTTCCCCAACTCCATAATTGGATCAATCCTTGCCTCACATGAGATTTTATAACTCTTACCAATCCTTCAACCATGAAGATAAAAAAAAGGGTGACAGAGGTCACCTTGCCGAAGGCCTCTAGAAGTTCTAAACAAGGTTGAAGGCTCACTATTGACAAGCATCAAGTATGAAGTAGTAGTAACACAACTCATGACCCAATTAACCTAGTCAAAACCAAACCTAAATGCTAAAAAAGAAATTTTTGAAGGAACTCACATTTGATATGGTCATAAGCTTTGGCCATGTCCAGTTTGATGAACATCTTCTTCTCCTTAGAAGATGCCATGGAGTGAATGGCCTCAGTCGCAACTACAACCTCATCCAGAATTTGGTTGTCTACAATGAAACCACCCCACTCTTAAGAAATTAACCCATTGAGCCATGGCTTAAGTCTCTCCACAATTAATTTTATGATAATATTATATACCACATTGCAAAGAGCTATGGGTCTAAAAGTATCCAACAAATCAGCCCCCTCTTTCTTGGGGATAAGAGCAAGGAATGTAGCATTCATGGATCTTAGCATCTGTTTGCTCCTTTGTGACTCTTGAACCACCTCCAGTAAGTCATACAAGTTGATAATATCCCAAGATTCATGATAGAATTCTATCAGGAATCCATTTGGCCCAGGGGCTTTCCCTTCATCTGAAAC
Organism: Cunninghamia lanceolata; assembly: GCA_027924645.1. Taxonomy (NCBI): domain Eukaryota; kingdom Viridiplantae; phylum Streptophyta; class Pinopsida; order Cupressales; family Cupressaceae; genus Cunninghamia; species Cunninghamia lanceolata. The sequence goes on from BSBN01002217.1 coordinate 128,426, forward strand.
ACAATTTCCTCCAATTCTGCTAGGGAGATGGGACCAATAAGTGAGTCATTCATCTCATTAGAAAGCAATGAGGGAATACAGTCCAGAATAAGATTTTCTTCATCCACCGCAAGGGGAGAGTCCTCTATGAATAAAAAGGATTAAAAATGAGTAGCCTCTCTTGGTATCTCTCATTAAGAAGTTAATTGAATCCCTTGGGAAGACATAAGTGAAGTAATCATGTTCCCACATCAATGCCTTCTATCTTGGACAGAGTTGTGGAAAAAAAATTGTGTTTCTGTCTCCTTCCTAAAGCCATTCAATGTGAGACTTTTGCTTCTAAAAGATCTCTTCACACAATTCCCATTCTATAATCTCCATCACGGCATTAGATTCATCTTTAAGGTTCCCCTCTATGAGACCATGATCCCTAATCTAATGGGTGATGGCATCCAAGCAGGATTGGGCAACCTTTTTAGCCAAAAACTATTACCAAAACACTATCTATTCCAATTCTTAAGTTGAAACTTCACAAGCTATAATCTCTTTACAAAGGAATAGATTGCTATGCCAAAAGAAGGCTTACCTTTGCTCCACCATCCTACCATAAGATCCTACAGTGAGGGATCTCAAAGCCACATAAGCTAAAACTTAAAAGAAGGATTCTTTGTGACTCCAAACAAGGTAGCTGATAATTTGATAGGCCAGTGATCTGACCCTTGCCAATCCAAAATCTTTGAACTGGTTACCCAATTGTTGCCAACCCAAAATCTAGAGACCAAAAACTTGTCTAGCCTTTCAGAGATGGAATCCTCACCACATCTCCTATTACTCCATGTATACAAGTCATTTTTAGGCTTTATGTCTACCAAATTTAAGTGAAGAATATTATCCCTAAGAAGCATGGAAGAAGGCTCTAGCCTTACCACATCCCCTCTTTTCCTCCAAGTTGGTAATAGTGTTAATGTCTCCTACCAAGATCCATGGATATAAAGGAGCTAAGGACCAAATAAAATGAACAAGTGACCAAAGTAGAGATTTACCTAATAAATCAACTGATACGTAAACATTGGTGAAAATGATAACTTCTCCAGACTCCAAACTAGAAGCAACCACTGCATATGAATATCCATTAGAGAGAAACTAAAGTGGAGTAACCTTGCATGGGTCCCATAAGCATTCTACACCACCCGCAATGCCCTGAGCCCCAATACACTGACATTGACCTCTCACCCATAATTTGGGAGCAATGTTGTACATGCCTTCCACTAACAACTTAGACTCCTGGATGGAAATTATATATGGAAAATGAACTTGAATCAAATCATGAACAACCTTTTATCTAGGGATGCTATTCAAACCTCTTGCATTCCATGAGATCACAATCATTTTTGAGAAGAGGCAAAGTGAGTACCCAGTGTCCTCACCACCCTTGATTCCACTAATAACTCTCCCATTATCTTCATCTTTTCTTAATTCTTTTTCCTCCCCACCTTGGACATTTTACCAATAGACCCTTTCTTTAATCTCTTATGGTGAATTCCAAGTAGAGGTGAACCTTTCCTCTTATTGTCTTCCTTAGTCCCAGAATCAAACACAAGATCATTCATCACCTAGGCCTCAGTTAACTCCAATTTAAGCTCACATAAAGGGTTAGAATCCATAACTACCTTTGGTACCCTTTCCACTTCCTAATTATTAACCCTAGTCTCAGCTAGAATAGATGAAGGATCTACACCTTCCTTTGAAGCCTCTTGTGTTTCCACTAATGACTTAGGAATTGGCAGAATATGAGTATCTGAATCCAAGCCTTGCATATCTTGACCCACATGAATGCGATCATGCTCCATTGTGTCCAAGTCCTCAAAGTTTTCAAGAACATCATATATGTTACCAAAATCTCCCCTAGGAGTGGCTTTATTTTGATAGGTTGTCACTCTTGCTTTTGACCAAGTTTTCACAGGGATGAACCCATTGGAATCTGGTCCATCATTCTATGTTGGGGCTTTACCCTTTGCTTTAGGATTGATTGCATTCATCCCAGGAGGAGGCTGCTAGACTTTAGCTCCCAACTTAGGGCAATTTCTTTGTAAATGTCCATACCCATGGAAAGAACAACAGCAAAATGGCAAGCTTCGTAATCAACCTGTTGGATCCAACTCATAGTACCCAATCTAATTTCTAGAGATTTAGGCAACAAATTATTTAAATTAATTTCCACATAAAGACAAGCAAAAGAGGCTGTACCTTGTTATCGAGGGTTTGACAGGATAGACCCAAGGGTTTCCCCAAAATCACCACAATAGAGTGCAAAATATCCTACCACCAGTATTCCATCGAAAGCTGAATCTAGACAAGAATCTTAGATGGAATCTCTTCTATAGGATCAAACCCTAGATGCTATGGCTTGATAAAGAGGCCCACTTGATTATGAAAATAGGGGCCACCCTCGAAGATTAAATTTTGATTTGCTAACCATGAGAAAACCACAAATAAAAAACCTTTAGCCCCCAAGATAATTTCCATATCCCCTTCTGGATTCCAGTTATTTTGAGACACACCCATTAATTTGTAAATTAATGCATGCTCTAAGAGATATATAATATCATCAACAACAACATCCAAATTGATCACAACCACTGGGCAATCCTCACTTCTTTCCAAACAACCATTGGGTGTTGAGCAAAACCTCTGATTTTGAGTATTTTTGGTCTCCTCTGTAGCATGCAAGAGGAAATTAACCACATCTGCATGACTAGATGATGAAGCTTCACCTCTAATCATCACATCTTTAAAATAAAGAGGTGTGGGGTCCCCTAGACCCCCAGAGGCTGACATGCAAGAAGCACCCACCAATCCATAGAGCAAAATACAAAAAATTCAAATCTCCTCTGAATATCACAAAACTAAAAAACAACACCACAAAAGATGTCGAAAGATACCACACACAAGCTCTTCCCCACACAGAAGAACAACATCTAGCAAATAGGGGAAAAGAGGTCGTGAGCCCCAGCCAAGGTGGCCCACAACCATAGAAAACAAGGGGAATGGTGGTGTCAAGCCGTCCAAACCCTGTAAACCCTCATCACCATCCTTCCCCTAAATAAAAATAATGTATCTTCTAATGCACTAATGAAATTGTACTCTCCAACATATTAGCTTACATATAAATTTCTATCAGCATAACCATTACACCTCCTTCCAGTGAAAGTGCTAGTTTTTATTAGCCCCTAGCTCATTTTTAGCCAATAGGCTATATGTGGAGGCCATAAATTTTTCTCATGCCATAAAAAAACTTGTTAGGAAATTTTGGAATGCCTTAAATTACAGGGAAGTTGAAACTCATTTGAATATCTTCCACGAGCTTTCTTATTTTAACCTAGTAATATCCTTTGAAAAATGATGAAAATATATTATTCTTATCAACTAGGGGAGAGGGCCTAGTACTCATCCATGTCCCAATAGTGATCATGGTGTGGCCCACATAACCCCCAATTAAATATATTACAATTTAACCAATACATGAAAATTAAAAGCCTAGTAAAGTATTCCAAATGCACTAATACATGTTTACTTGTGCATGTGTAGTTTACCATTGAGGGTGGACAAAATACATGCCAGTGCACTTGAAATATAAGACAAGTTGGTCCTAATGGGGAGTCCTTCAAATTAAAATATACACTTTTTAAATTAGTTACAAAATTTAATGTTTACAATAAACACCCTTTTGGAGAGGGTTCAAAAGTCAAACATGTTATATTTACACATCTTAGTGCTCACTCATTAGTGCCTAAGATACCATAAATTCAAGCTCCTCTCAATTAGATGGGTTGTCAAAGGCACATTCTCCCATTCTTTCTCTCACATCCATATGGGATCTTCCAATTACTATAGGTACCTGCACAAACAATAAGTCCTATTAATTCAAATTAAAACTCAACAACCAAATTAAATGCATTCCTTTTTCAAAATTAAATCAATTATAAGAGAGAAATTATGTAGGTGTGATATTCTCAAGGCAGTAAACTGTCAATTTCCTCTAGGTGCACAACAAATATCCTTTGCAACTTCCAGAGCTTCACCATATATCCTTTGCAAGTTCCTGACTTTTCCAGAACTTGTGAGCTAGGTAGTTTCTATTTCAACATCATCAAATTCATATTTATCATATTTATATATTATTGTACATAGGCAATTTGTGTACAACATTGTAAATTTTATCAGCTTGTCAACATAATTTTTGTCCCACCATTGTAATACGATAGAAGGTGATTTACAAAAAACATGATTAAAACCTGCACACAACATCCCTAGACGTGCACCAATAGTTTTTGATATTTTGTGAATAGGTGATAGAGAAATTATTGAATATACAAGATTATTGGTATAGATATGAGTCCATTAACACTGAGGTTCTGGTCATGTACATGGATTCTTGTGGTTAGAAAATGTATTGGAAATATGGAGAAATAGTTGATTCAAACAATGAGAATGAGGTCGAGGGAGCTAGACATTTCTTCGATAAGTATATCTTTGCTTGGAAGGTCCTCATACTGAATCCCAAAGAACTCACATGACACATTGGTCTCCCTCAGATGACCCATGCTTGTTGGACACTTCACAGATTTTTTCTGCAAATCCCTTGTCAGATTATGAAGAGCTAGTAAATACCATGCAAAGACATGTGAAATGTATAGAACAAACGTGCTTGAGAAAAAGGGGCCAAAATATTGAGTATCGATACAAAGCTCCATGGATAGAAAAAATGGACTCTACCTTGAACTATGACAACAAAGGTCACAAATATTACAACCCATCAAGAAATGATGATAGACTAAATATCCATAGCCTTTAAATGCTAGGAATATGGAAGACTAATGTTGACTGCCAACCTATCACTTCAAAAGAACTTGTTCTCAATTATATAGCAAAGTATGCATTGAAAGCTGAGAAAAAATCTAAAACTTGTATCGAAATGTTGAAAAGGATAGCACATGTAGGAAAATCTAAAGATAAAGCTTTGCTGGCATATCAAAAATTCATGATGAAGATAGTTACAGATCATGACATCAGTGTGCAAGAGACTTGCCACATGCTAAAAAAATTGCCTCTTGCATCTTGTAGTTGAACATTCATCTCCATCAATGTAGGTAGAAAAGTACTGCAACGTATAACAAGAACAACTAATGAATTTGAACTGGAAACTATTTATATAAGATCTTATATGCAATGACCTTCTAATTTCGAAATAATCTCTTTAATACAATTAGTGCTCTATGCTCATTTTGCTCTCATTGCAAAGGAAACAAATGGCAGAGGAAAAGAGAGAAGGAAATTTTCAACGCGTCACCTTGAATCTATAGTATTCCAAAGGAGGACAATGAACATTTTGAAACATTTTGTTGGAGTGAACTACTACTATACAAACATTTTTAACACATGCTGACAAACATAGGTCTCACGAAACAAGAAATAGTGATGAACTGGAAATGCATGAAAGAAAACAATTATTCCCCTTAGCATGTTGACCAGACAATAGAAGCACATGGGGCTGATGAAGAAGAAGATGATGAACATGGTGAGACTCATATCCAAGATGACCATAACCTATATGAGCGGGAATTACTATCACAAATGGGTAATGCCCAGTAACTTTAGCGTAGATGAATTAGACATACTTGGAAGATGAGACTTTGACATTGATTAGACATGGAATAGAAGTGATGTATTGATGCACTCGCATGAAAATGCTACTCAATTCATATCTAGAGGTGAATTGTCAATTGAGTGCAACATGTTCACTATTCCCAACCCTTTAATACAATAGCTTACTAATTAGCACCTAGGCAACTATTGGCATTAGACATCATTACTCAACATCACATGGACCCATCCCAAAATGAACATTTACACATGATCATTCAAGGAACAAAGGGTATTGGAAAATCATATTTAATAGGCTACATTAGAAACACACTAAACAACTACAACTTAAACAAAAGCAACCCGTTGCTTGCACTTGCACCTACAAGAGTGTTTCCTTACAACATACGATCCACAACAATCCATACATGCTTGAGGATCCCTATCAGAGACATGCGACCTTTACAAGGTCAATCTCTTACAATATTTCAAGGAGATTTAAAAGATGCCAGATATGTCCTAATGGATGAAATAAGCTTTGTAGGGCCAAAATTGCTATTGAAATTTTATACCCATTTTGTGAGGCATTTCCCCACCAACAACATCAAAGTTTTGGTGGTGTGTTCATTATCCTTGTTGGTGACCTTGGCCAGCTAGGTCACCTATTATGGACAAGCCTATATATGCATCACATTCAACTGCACTGATGTTATGGAAAACTTTCATTGTAGTCATCACATTCGAGACTATATTCCATCAATAAGGTGAAAGTCAGTCTCAGAGGTAATTCTATAACATCTTGCAAAATATAAGAATTGCTCAGCCATTTCATTGTGATTGGGAAATACTGATGAAACACATGAACAAAATGTTGACCACAAAAAAATAGAAGAGTTCAACACATCCATTAATTTATTTGCAACTAACAACTAGGCTTTGCTGCACAACAGAAAAAATGCTAAAACTTCTAAATCTTCCTACCGTAGTTAGTGTTGTGAAGACAACTCAACAAAAGTCAAATGATTGTACTAATGATGATCAACTACAAGAAGAGGTACTATTGTGCATAGGTCAATGTGTTATGTTAATGACAAATTTATGGACTAAAATTGGGCTTGTAAATGGGTCGCTGGGACAAATTGTAGCTATTATGTATGATGACAGTTGCAAACCCCCAAATTTGTCAATGTATGCTATCATCAAATTTGATAGCTACATTGGTCTAGTGTGGGATATACAGAAGCCAAGAAACATCCCTGTGCCACCAATCACATGTGGAAATTGTAGACAACTTCCTCTATGCATAGCTTAGGCCATAACAATCCATAAATCTTAAGGCTTGACATTGAACAAAGCTATGATAAACATAGGGGAAACTGAGAGACAAGGCCTAACATTTACAACTATATCCAGAGAAAAGTCTATCGAGAGCCTTCGCATAGAACCTACATTCTCTTTTGTCCACTAAGTTTTAAAATGCAAGATAATCCCTACACTATAATCAGAAAGAAATAAGAGGAACACTTACAACTTATTTCCTCTAAACACATTCAGATACATGTGTATGCTTATACTTTCATTGATATTTAATGCTTCGTCAATCACTATAATATTGCTTCCTTTCTTGAATGGTATAGAAGTCAATGGAGACCATGAAGTAGTTACAATGTCCTGTGATCCACCATCCTCATACCTCTGTGACCTGTAATTCTACTGATACAGATGGAAAATGTAAACCTACCCCTATGTGTTCAAACTTATACAATAGGACTTTGTTTGGTTTCACTATTAAAATATATATCAAAGATCATAGATTACATTTGCATCCTTTGCAACCATACTTCCTCATTGGTTGCAAATGAAAAAATAAACAAATTTTTAAAGCAATCATGGTTTATATATTTCTCCTTCTGGCACATAGGTGATGGGAAAGGGGCCTTCTCGAATATAGAAATCAATATGTACAAGAATAGAGAATCATGGGTTGCAAGTTGGTTTGAAAACTACCACTGTCTACTTCTAGAGGAAGTCATATTCAAAATATTGGAACTACAAATCCCCCTTCTCCTCAAAGAGAAAATGTCAAGGATAATACAGGGGCCTGCAAAAAGTAGGGTACCTATGTGTTATTTTGAGCTATTTGGATTCCAAATACGACCATAAAGTCAGGTTGGTTGTTAACAATTAGAGTGGACATGTGAAGATATACATTTATGATTTTGAGGGATGGCCTTATGAATTATACCAAGAGCTCTATGACGTCTTCCTTACAAACTGCATGTACAATATTTTTATCATCTAACCACTTCTTATGAGGAATTATAACCTGACAGGATAACTAAGTTTGTGATTTCTACAATTAGTGAGATCTAATAAAAAGGAAGGGGATCAATTGGTCAAGACACAACAATGGCTTGAAAACCATATCCATTCCAACCATCATATAAAATTCCATATTTACTCTATAACGCCAACATGCAAATACTCCCATGGAAAGTTAGGCACTCCAATTCTTCACTTGCAGGTACATCCACCATCTCTATTGAGACCATACATTTCCTCTATAATGACTATGGAGAACAATTATTGTGAATGCCACTATTTGTGCTTATAAGTTACAATTGTACATAAGAGAAAAAAATGTCATTCCAATTATCATGTATTCTATAAGTTATATATCTCACATTTGTAGTAACATTGACATTGTTATTGTCTCCTAGTTTGAAATTGTACGTTTTAATATAGCTTTTGTTGTAGCAAATATAACTTTGTTACAATAAGTAAATTGAACTCATCATTTCCATGATGCTTTTCTTCATAGATTCCAAATGGTAGACATTACAGTGTACCCACAAGATGAACTGACTTTTCCTTCTGATATTATACATTTATTAGTTTCAAGTTGGTATGCTAATAGGTGGATCAAAATGGTCAAGACTGTCATATTTAATAGTTGGCACTTCAATATTCAAGGGTACAATCATGTCATAATGTAAACACTATAGCTAGAAGATGTCCCCTTCACTATTCATGAAGTGAACGAGCATTTTCTTGATATTATTGTCCTGCATGTAACTCGACAACACTAGATACCAAGAATAAAATACAATATTTTTAAGATTTGTTCCATAGGCATAGTGAACAATATTTACTTTGCCAGATATCCTCTAGCTAGTCATGTACATCACTATGGAGCTATCTTAGAGGATGATATGTGTGCATTCTTTGACCAAATTGAAACAAGATTATCAAATGCCTTACCAAATGTTTGACAGGTTACCTCATGGATCACAATTCTTATGATTTCCCAAGGGTTGAGTTCTACCCCCTATGTCAGGATTACTCATCTAAAGTGGAAATAAAATATTCTCAAATTACCATAACACATGCAAAAGTGGCTCGAGTCTTCGAAAAGGATCAAGTTATTGATGGTGTATTACATCACAAAATTTCTTGCTTTAACAAAGATGAATTCTTGTGAAGTCATGTGAAGGTAGAATATATTGTGCTCTAAACTATACGATTAATTCTTTTTTACACTTTCAAGTTTTCTATATGCTCTTCGTCAATGACATTGATATCATTTTGTTGCTACATGTAAAATGGACAATCACTATGACTTTGTGAACTATTCCATTGATTCTTTAGATTATAGGGTTTTCAAATGAAGATAGTTCAATGTTATGGTTGTTGATTTATATGCTCAATTATTTCAAGATGATAGGATAATCAATTTAGTTTTTAGGATTTTATAATTACAAAAAAATTACATTATCAATTTGGTTTTGGGGTTTATTAGGAGCTTACAGATTTGTTTAACTTCATTAAATGTGTATTTATTTTTTGTAATAAGTTGTGGTTGCAAATTTTTGAATTATAGTAGAGAAGAATAATTGCAAATAATTACTTAGTAATAGATGGGGCATTCTGAAGGACTAATTATTAAATGTTTTCACATAATTAATTATATACATATATGGCTTCTTTTGGGTGCAGATGATATAAATAGAAATTTGTTAGTTACTTGAGAATTAAGATCACTAACTGAAGTAGCACAAGAAACACATTTGTATATAAATCTTAAAATATATAAAAGGTAATTTGTTGTGGTCAGGAAGAGAATGTTGTTTTTCAATTTTTTTTAATGAATAAATGTTGGTAATTTGAAAAAATAATAATTTGTGGAGATATTGAATTTATGTTGTTAAAGTTATTTGAAGATCTAATTCAAGTTCCAACCAAATTTCATAGAAGTTGAACTTTTGTGTTCACATTTTTTCTTTCAAATAAGTTAATTTGTTTATTTTGATTTTGTATTAAATAGCTAATTTTTTTTTTATGTGAGATTGTTTGTTTTAATGTAGTTTCTAGGTTTTGATATTGTTTTTCTAAAAAAAAAAAAATTAAAAAATTAATCAATCAAAACAATTTTGTGAACTAAGTTTTTATTATAAAATTATAAAATTGTTTATTTTGGGTCAGTGTACTAAAAAATTAATATTTGAATTTATATATTTTTGGTTAGTTTGTTTTAAAATTTATGCCACCGGGTGCTATAATACATATAGCATGAATGCTAAAAGCAAATGCTGCTGAATGAGATGTAGAAGCAATATTCCTTTACCTATAGGCCTCTAGATTATAGTTGTTACATGGCTAGATGAAAGATAAAGCAAATGCTGCTGGATGAGATGTAGAAGCAACATTCCTTTACCCATAAGCCTCTATACTATAATTGTTACATGGCTAGATATAAAATCTTTCATCTTATGTACCACACTTTAAACAGATGAACAAATAGACAACCTTTCCATTAACAAGGCAAGTTACAGGCAGTCACAATGGTTGTAGAATTTATGGGAACAACTATAAAGATCAGAACATGGTTGTGCTATAGAGTTCACAACAGATCAAAGCTTTAATCTGCAAAAAGGACACTACAAGTACAGTGCCATATTGTACCTATTATTTTCATATTTAAATAAACTAAGCTTTCTCTATGCAAATATCAAACAACAATTAATAAAAATTTCAATCTAGCGCCAAGATAAACAATTACCTTTCTCTTCTAAAAATGTAGTAACGTGTCTACTAAATAGTTAACCAAAAGAAAAAGTACAAGAGAACAAGATAGTGCCATTGCAATAATTTTAAACAAGTATAAAATAGCCACAATTATTTTCTATATTTTAAGCAATAGTGCAAATTATGTACTTAAAAATATGAAGGGCATAAAATTGACAAGTTTTAATTTATAAGGAACATTTAACAGTCCATGAATTATTGTAAAAAGTTTCTGGAAACATCTGTGTATTTAGTTTTGCATCTGTGCTTGGGATCAAACTCTCTAGCTCATCATCAGGATGAGAAAGAATATAGTCCTGACCATAAATCAAGGAGTGTGATCAGAAGATAAAGTTTTAAATTAATTTCTTGTATTCAGATTGGTTTAGAAAAGGTTATGGAGAGAATAAAGAGAATTAAGAAGAGAGCTTAGTTAACCTGTGAAAGCTGGCTCACTCTATTTAAATATCATCCACTTCAATGGTCAAACAACCAATAGCAATTTTACACCTCATTCACAATAAAAAGTGGTAAATATTTGTCTTAGTTTTATTGGCCAAAATTGACCATTGATTATTGAAGTGGATAATATTTAAAAACAGCCGTGAAAACTCCATCTCAGAAGGTTCCACTTAAAGATTACACAATCTTTATCCCTTTCATGCTATTGTCCACCGCATTTTACTCTGCTTTCCTCGTAACTCAGAGGGAAAACGAACAAGAGGAATTGTTTGTGTTGTAATCTGATCACAAGCTTCTGTCTTGCAGATGGTATTATGTTTATGGTGGATTATATTTGCACACTGTTTTCTTGTATATTTATGAAGACTGTTATTTCTATTTTACACTCATTGATAATTGTACTTTCCATCACATTTTAGATCGCAACTGCCAATGGTTTTTACTATATACATACAAAACGACATGGAGGATTCTTAAAAAACAAGAAAAATTAAACAGTTCTCTACCATATGTGTTCATTCACCCATAAAAGAACCTATAACAGAAGAGGACAACTATATTAACAGTTTTGCTACATATAAATTTATAATGCCCAAAATGCTGTAACAGAAGAGGACAATTATATTAACAGTTTTGCTACTATCTTCACGGATGAAAATCCAAATTCTTGTTCCATTACTTAAACATTTGACATAAACACGTTCCTACTATAAATAATACGAACATTTGACATAAACACATTCCTACTATAAATAATACGAACAATTATGTAATGTAATTATACATTTCGGTATACTTGATAAAAATTCAGAAAGTAAATTTAACTCCTAAATTCAATGCTTCCAGTACAAACAGCCTATCAACAGAACTGTTGCGCGTTCACCCCGTGCAACTGCTAGTTATTGTACTCAGTGATTGGTGTTTGTCTTAGCAGTTTTTCCCTTCTGCTGTACAGCGGAGAGAAGTCTTCTGACTGTTCTTCCTTCTTTGTTATCCAAAGTTTTTTCACTACCAAAACAAGATAAAAACTGTGTACTCATCCATGCTTTAATTATTGTGCTCATTGAACTGTGTGTAGTTAAGCCTGTCAATGGCAAGATGCCGCATAAACCTCCACCGTAGGTATTACCTTTTTGTTTTTTTGGCTTCATTCTGCAGCACTGTCATGTCAGTATTGACAGATGGGAGGACGCCTTTCTTTTTCTGTCAATGCCGTAAAACATAGTTATCTATAGTTTCATATTTATATTTATTTTTTTCTCTCGGTCCCCACTCTACTTAAATATCATCTATTTCAATGGTTAAACAGCCAATAGAAATTTTACACCTCATTTACAATAAAAGTGGTAAATATTTGTCCTATTTTTATTGGCCAAAAATGACCTTTGAAGTGGATGATATTTAAGAATAGCCATCCACCCCTGCTCATTTTTAGCTGATAGGCTGTATGTGGAGACTGGAAATTTTTCTCACGTAGTAAATGGGAAATTTTGGAATGCCTTAAATTATGTATGAAGTTGTAACTCAATTGAACATCTTCCATGAGCTTTCCTGTTTCAGCCAAGTATATCATTTGAAAGAGGATGAAAAGATATTATTCTTATGGGAGAGGACCTATACCCATCATGGTGTGGCGCACCTAACCCCAATTAAATATATTACAATAATCAATACATAGAAATTAAAAGCCTAGTAAAGTATTCCAAATGCATTAATACATGTTCACTTGTGTATGTGTAGTTTACCATTGAAGGTGGACAAAATACATGTCAGTGCACTTGAATATAAGACAAGTTGGTCCTAATGGGGAGTCCTTCAAATTAAAATACACACTTTTTAAATTAGTTACAAAATTTAATGTTTACAATAGCCACCCTTTTGGAGAGGGTTCAACAGTCAAATAGGTTATATTTACACATCTTAATGCTCACTCATTGGTGTCTTAGTTAACATAAATTCAAGCCCCTCTCAACTAGATGGGCTGTCAAAGGCACATTCTCCCATACTTTCTCTCACATCCATATGAGATCTTCCAGTTACTATAGGTACATGCACAAACAACAAGTTTTATTAATTCAAATTCAAACTCAACAACCAAATTGAATGCATTCCTTTTTCAAAATTGAATCAATTATAAGAGAGAAATTATGTAGATGTGATATTCTCAAGGTAGTAAACTATCAAATTCCTCTAGGTGCACAACAAATATCCTCTACAACTTCTTGAGCTTCACCAAATATCTTCTGCAAGTTCCCGACTTTTCCAAAACTCATGAGGTAGATAGTTTATATTTCAACATCATCAAATGCATATTTATCATATTTCTATACTCTCATACATAGGTAATTTGTGTACAACATTGTAAATTTTATCAGCGTGTGAACTTTTGTTAATTTGTAATGTGAAAAATAATAAGGTATAAAAAAAATTATAGTTACATGCTTATATACATAGATAGTTATGAAATGGGAGTTCACATATATTTTCTTACAGATTCTTTTATGATGGGAATTTACATGCTTATATTTTATTACATGCTAATGTTATGATGGGAATTTACATACTTCTATATACAGCGTGATATATAATGAAACCATTTATATTCCAAGTTTCATTGTGTGTATAATGAAACTTGAATAAATAGGATTTGAGTTTTTTACAATTTTCATTATATATACAGTAGTACATGCATATTTGTAATGTCTAGAGGAACATCTCCATTCAAATTTATCAATTTTATATAAAACATTATATATAAGTGTAGTTGATATATATAAAACATTGTTTTAAAGGTAGTTAATATATAACTTTATAATAGGTTATAGTATAACGTAGGAAGCATTTGGGTAAGAGGGTAAGATATGAAACCTTTTAAAGACTCTTTTTCTTCAAATCATGGTGAGATATGGATATTGATCTCTAAATGATTGATTTTCCCATGAATCTTCCAATTTTTTTTTTTGATATAATAGTTTGCTCTTACTAGAACAAGTGTTGATCTGAGCTAACCAACATGATCAACCAATTGGGATCTCCAAAATTGTTCTTCACATTGAGTGCAATCGATATGAAATGACCTCATATTCATAGATGTTTACACATAATACCCTCCCACCATTGTAATACAATAGAAGGTGATTTACAGAAAACATGATTCAAAACCCACACACAACATCCTTATATGTGCACCAATGGTTTTTGATATTCTATGAAGAGGTGATAGAGAAATTGTTAAATATACAAAATTATTGGTATAGATATGAGTGACAACATCGAGGTTTTGCTCATGCACATGGCTTCTTGTGGTTAGAAAATGCACCAAATATGGAAATAGTTGATTGGAACAATGAGAATCAGGTCGAGAGAGCTAGACATTTCTTTGATAAGTATGTCTCTGCTTGGAATCCCCATACTGAATCTCAAAGAACTCACATGACACACCCATCTCCCTCAGATGACCCATGCTTGTTGGACACTTCGTGTAGATGTTTTTTGGGTATGTGTATGGAAATGGGGACTAGAAGGGGGTCATAAGTGGCCACTTTTTTTTTGAAATTAGTAAAAACTGATCTTGGATGAGAAATTGAAGATAGCTATGCTCAAAATTAGAAGATGTGATAAGAACAAGATTTGTAGTGCTTAGAATCTAGTTTCTAAACTACTATTTTTTTTTAAATAATAGAGATTAAGAGGTTCAAATAGGGGGAGCACACAAAGTGCTCCTATTTTTGTCAGAAAATATAACAGTGTCTAGTGTGCTCCCCCTAAAATGTTGACTTTTTAAAAGTATTTTATAAATCACTTCAGTGAAAAATTAGCTAACATCATGTAGTTTATGCCTGATTTTTCTATTAATTTTTTAATGAATATATAAATTTTTATGAATTTTCAAAGTGGACACATCTTGAAAAATAAAAATTTGAGCATGCTCCCTCCTAATGTTTTTGAAAACTAATCAAAAATCAATTTTTTTTTTCAATGTGTATAGAATTAAGTTTGGAATCTAAAAATGTAATTTGTTCCAAACTTTTATAAATGTGTAAAAAATGACACCAAAAATACTAGACATGGGGTTTTTTACAAAAAAATAACACATTAGCAAAAGAAATTTAAGATGGAAACCTTAATGTTATTAGACTTTTGAAAAAATACATGGTTAGAAAGCTAATAAAAAACTTGAAGTCATCCTAGCATTTTTTCGTATTGACATTGAAAAGCATGTAAACCTTATGGAGAGCACACTTAGGATTTGGTTGATTTTCTAAGTTTTGTTGAAAACATGTCCTTGGCATCCAAAAGGTATGTCTAACACTTTGGGTTGGATGCCCAAGGAAAATCCAACCCTTAGGGTTGGAATTTCCAAAAGCAGTCAAAAGCATGCTCGCGTTATAACATGAGCATACTATAATGTGCACATGTTATAACACGAGCGCACTATAACATGCTCGTGTTATAACATGAGCGCACTATAATGCACTTTCATTATAACACAAGCACGCTATAACACACTCACACTTTGTATCTTTTGAATTTTTTTTGCATGTCTCTCTTTTTCTCTCTCCCTTGTCTCTCTCTCTCTCTCTCCTTGTCTCTCCCCATGTCTCTCTATCTCTCCCTATATCTCTCCTCTCTCCTTGTCTCTTTCCCCCTCTCTATCTCTCCCTCTTTATCCCTATCTCTCTATCTCCCCTCTCCCCCATCTCTCCCTTTTTCTCCCCCTCTCTATCTCCCCTCTCCCCTGTTGGCAAGATACACTGCTATGCATGACAGGTGTTGTCATTGATGGCAACTAAGTCTATCTTACACATCTGCATTACATAATTTGTTCATACCGGAAGTCAAGTGAAGATTTGTCTAAGTCCAGGTAGTTAGAAACAGAGGATGTGACAGGGTCCAGTATCTTGGTCCAGATCTTTCCAGTGGTAAATCACAGTGTGCTGCGGATCTAAGAGAGTAATAAGGATTGTCAGGACTACCTAATCTAGGAATTTAGCATCCGGTGATGAAGGATTCAAAAGTTATAAGCATTTGAGTATTGGGTTTCAGTTAGTCAATACAGTCAGAAGAAGAATAGGCCAACCTAGTATTTGATCTTGGTCTGAATGAATAAAAGTTGTTGGTTAACCAATTTGTGATAATCAATGGTATTGGCCCGACATGGTTGATGATTTGAGAACACAAGTTTTTGGTTCGTGTTATTGTTTGTGGATGGATTCAACCGATAGAGCAGAGTTCTTAATAAATGTTCTAAGTTTTCTTGAAGCTGACTATAGTTGATTGAATTCCTTGATGCAGATATATAGCTGATGGATTCGAGTGTTTTGGAAGGGTGTGTGGTGTGGTGATGGAGTAAGTGTAAAAAAGGTAGAAAGAAGTGTGAAAATAAATATCTAAGATCAGATTATGGTTTAAGAGTGAAACAGGGTAGAATAAGGATGAAGTGTGTAAGATCAGTATTTGGTACTTAACTAGAATTGAACTTCTGCATTGGTAGATGCTATTCATCAGTTCAAACAATCTGTAATCTTCTTGTAATCATTTTTGTAGGTAGTGAGCCTCTTGGAGTAGTGAGCTCTGGGTAGTGCACCCTGAAGGCATGTGCCTTCCTCATTTGTAATACTTTTAACAGAGTATAATTTCTTGTGGCTTAACCCCCACCATGGTTTTTCCCTTAATTAGGTTTCCACGTAAAAATCCTGGTGTTATGTGTGCTGATTTTGTTTCTACTTATGTGTTGTTGATTTATTCTTTCATGGTTATATCATTAATTTGTTAATAAGAGATAAAGAAGGTAAACTGCTGCAACTGATAAAAGTTTTTGTGACAACTGATTCACCCCCCCCCTCTAAATTGTCTGCCATTATTTCAACAATTGGTATCAGAGCAAGATTCCTTGAAGAAGCCTAACAACTTGAGGAAGATTTGGAAGGAGTTTTAATAGGTTCACTCATAGAACAACTTTAATTGGCTTTAGAAGATCTTGATCAGTCCAAAGCAGAAGTAAATGAACCGAAAGCAAACATTAAAGATGATGACGATTGCATTGAGATGTTAAAAGAAAAAACTAAAAAAATGTATGGAAAGGAGGAAGGAGCTACTTCAACAACTAGCTAATTCTACTGAAGAAAATGACATGAATGAGGCTTTGGAAGAAAAGACAAAGAATGTGAAAAGATGACAACAGAAGTTTCTGTTCTAAAACATGAGATGGAATTTGGGGGTGATGAGGCTTACCAAAGAAATTGAGGAAAGGAAGAAGACCTGAATCAAACTCTGAAGGAAAGAACAAAAGAATGCCACAGAATGGACAGAACAATTGGCCACCTAAAATCTGATTTACAAGAATGCATATATAATGACAAGGAACTTGAAAGGCAAATTGTCATTCTCAGACATGACCTAGAAATTGCAAATGAATACAATGAGAAGTTCAATATAACCTCAGCTAAACTTGAAGTACTACTTGAGAGTCAGAAGAAGGCAGATGATAAGCATGGTTTGGGATATGAGAAAGGTGAAAGCTTTGGATCAGGTCAAAGAAATCCTAAACCAAGGGAATCAAAGAAACAAACCTAGAAGACCTCCGATAAGACAACCTAATGCTCAAAGGTATCCATCTTTCAATGGAAATTGTTTCAATTGCATTAAATTTTATCATAGAGCTACTCAGTGCAGAAGTAGAGTGAATCAAAATGGTCCATCTTTCTCTGGTCAATGCTTCAATTGTAAAAGGTACGGTCATAGATCCAATGAATGCAAAAGTATGATGAACTACTCTAACTAAAAAAGAAATGTCAATTCTTTCAATGGCTATTATTTAGCTTGCAATAGATTTGGACATATGGCTAATCAATACAGATCAAGAGGAATCAATCAAATGGGCAAAGAAATGTTGTGTGCTTCAATTGTAACCGATCCGGTCATGTTGCAAGATTTTGCAGAAATAGGAATGATGACCAGAAAAGGTCTGGTAAATAGAAAACTAGATGAGCAGAGAACAAGACAAAGGCAAGGAAAAAGTTGATGTGAACGAGGTCTAGATTGAAATGAACAAAACATGGGTAAAGAAAGGTGAAATGAATGTTGACAATGGGTCCGCACTGGAATCCAGTGCTGATAATTCCTCTGGGAATTGAATTAGGAGCTTTGGCTTAGGGGGAGCTACATTAAAAATCTGATTCCCTATACTAGTAAATGGGTGCTTGAATCTAGCATGATAAATGAAGATAAAGAAGCCTACTATAGACCTATTGGAGAAAATTTTGGAAGAAAAGAAGCTAATGTGATTGATTGCGAAGCAATTGAAGATTGACTACATGCAAAAACAATGTAACCAGATGTATTAGGGTAGAGCATTTATTACAATGACAAATTAGGTTTTGTGGAGGGTAAAAAGTCATTCATTCAATCATTTGGATCACTTTGCATTTAAAGAGAATGAGCAGAAGAGGAGCACCTGAGCTAAGATTTAAAGGATTTGAAGTGCGATCGGGGAATTCATCAGCTAACCCTAATTCTGTGGAAGAAAAAGGGTATTTTTTTGTGAAGATTTGAACTCATAATCTGTTGCAATGGCCACACCATTGGTTGTTGATATTACTGAAAGGCCTCGACCCAAATTCAAAAAGCATCCACACCAATTAGTAGAAGTCGACCTGTTAGGTGCATTTTCAAATTTTCCATATGGTGTATTACATGTTGAAGATATTAGGGCCTATATTCATGCTAGCATAGATGAATTTGGGAACTCAAGGTTTGTAGATTTGCTCAAGATCATCTAAGGGATGAAATTCATGATCTTAAACTTGAGTATAAGGCACTACACAATAAAATTTTCATCCAAATTATAGGGTTTCCATCCTTCGATGAAGATGAATGGGTCTGGTATGTTTTAAGCTGAATGCATGATGAGTTTTTGTGGGCTAATGAAACCCTTCAAGATCACCAAGGATGCCATCAAGGCTATGACAGGGTTAAACTCATCCGATGGACTACCAATGTTGAAAGCAGTAAAGAATCAATAAGTAACTGATGTTACCAATTCAAGGTTTGACAAAAGGGCAATGACAATCAATGACATTATTGATCTGGATGTTAAGTTTGCTTCAATGGTAATTGGTTACAAAATTTATCACTCCAGTAGGGAGAACTCTGTTTCTGGAATGGCCATATATGCTACATACAAAATGTTAAGAGAGAATGTTGATTATGACTTGTGTGAGTTGTTGCAGAACTAGTTGATGGAAAATTTGAAATAAAAATAAAGAAGTCTAAGGAAAAATTGTCAAGTGTATCCCAATCTTTTGATCCCCTAACAATATTAGCAATGAGCCAAGAATGTCAAATAATCAACTTGATTGAAGAGATAAAGAAATTGATGAAGGAAAAGGACAACATTGAGACAAGAATGTGTGAGCTTTGGGGACTGATTTACCCTAAGCTGGAAGCAATGTTCAATACCATTACAGAAGCCCAAACTACTGCTAAATCAAGTGATCCCACTGACTGGAGAAAATAAGAGTCTCAAGCATTCCTATTCAGTTGTCACATCTCAGTTTTGAATAGTATGAAGAAGAGTTGGGA